>JAADXY010000394.1:0-24335 GCA_023338065.1 Phytopythium montanum
CAGCCTACCACGGCCACGTGGAGATCGTGAGCTGGCTGTGTCTACATGTGCCGCACCCCTCCAACGTGTGCTCTGCCAACGCGATGGACATGGCGGCGGCCAACGGACACCTCGAAGTGGTCAAGTGGCTGCACGAGAACCGGTCAGAGGGCTGTTCAATTTGGGCGATGGACCGAGCGGCTCGCAACGGCCGCTTCGAAGTCCTGAGGTTCCTGCACGCGCACCGCAGCGAGGGCTGTTCGTGGTTCGCCTTCCGCTTGGCTAGCAGCGCCAACCACCTCGAGATTCTGCGGTGGCTCGTGCACCACTTCCCGCAGTTCCACAGCCGCCGGGAGCGGCTCTCCCTGCTCCGCCCGGAGCTCAAGGAGCTTACGAAGCGCTGGATCACCGACGGGTGTCTGGCTTTGGACTAACTAGACTGCGCTTGACTAGCTTAGGACAGCCCATCGTATGCCGTCAGTCCGTTCTCGTTGGCGATATCGTCGCGGCAGCCGCCCTTGTCCGGATCCAGCAGCCACGCGCCGAGGTCGAAGAAGCTGTAGGCCATGGCGTAGTGGCCGGCCGTGTTGCCGGTTTTCTGTAAGGACAGACAAGGAGAGCGGGTTAGTATGGGCGTGTGAGCACTTGGAGACGGCGGAGACTCACGTTCTGGTGGTTAGCGTTCGCCCCTTTGGCCAGCAGCAGCTGCGCCACCTTAAGGTTGTTGTTCTGCGCGGCCAGCAGCAGCGGCGAGTTGCCGTTCTCGTCGCCCTTGTTGATGTGGAAGACGCTCTTCTCGAGCAGGTCGTCGTAGACAGTGCCAACGCCCGGGGCGAACGGCTGGAGGACCGTCAGCGGGTCGAACTTGCGGTCCGGGACGCTCGCGAGCGCCTCCTTGAGCTGCTTGAGCTTCCCGTGGCGCACGAGCTGGCAGAACTCGGGGAACGAGACCAGCACCTTGAGGTTGGCACCCGCGACGTTCTCCTTCACAGGCTCCGGGTCGCTGGATGCGGCTGAGGGACTCGTGGCTTTCGTTTGCGATGATGGAGAAGGACTGGAGGCTGCTGCTGCCATCGGACTGGCGGTGGAGAAGCTCGAACGGGACGGAGAGCTCGGAGTCGGCGACTCTAAGACGCCGGGAGCTCTCCCGCCGTACATCTTCTGCGTGCGGACGCTTTCGGCCTCTCGCATCTGCTCGACGGACGTCAGGATCTTCTTGCGGTGCAGCTTGTGCTCCATGCCCAGCGTGTTCTTGAGGTCGTCGTCGTTCAGATGCAGCAGCAGTGCGCCGTCGACCGCTCCGTCAGCAAACGCGCGTTTGTACTGGCCAAGAGCGAGCGTGTCCAGCCATCGACCGACGTCCGCGACGCTCCAGCCAGCGATCTGAAGCGGCTGCTGACCCGGGAAGCTGCCAGGAGGAGCGCTAGGCTGGAAGCCATTGAACGGAGAGCTCACCGATGACTGGTTGACAGACTGAGAGCCACCGGCCGAGTGCTCTGGCCAGCGCTTGTCGGACACGACGGCGGCACTGTCGAGCGTCATGTGGTGCGCGCCAATCTTGCGCATGGCGCGCACCATGTTCATGCTGCTGAAGTACGTCATGGACATGGACATGAAGCCGAACTTCATCATGGCCTCCGTCGACTCCATGAGCGAGTTGGCTTCTTCTCGTTGCTTGGGCGTGAACGCCGAGCTCGAGTTGGCCACCGCGGGGTGGACGCTGCTCATTGCTGGAGTCGATGCTGTGGCTGAGGACCCAGCAGTGAAAGGACTCTGTCCTCCAACACTAGGGCTGCCGAACGCGCTGGTCGATGGACTGGCCGCACCAAACGCAGACAACTCAAGCGCGAGTTGCGAGCGCGTCTGCTGCTTGCTCTTGATGCGCGCGAGCTCCTGCTGCTGCTCCTCCAGCAGCACGACGAGCTTGCGCTCGAGCGCCTTGAGCTGCTCCTCCTTCTGCAGCCGCTCGCGGTCCAGCGACGTCAGCTTGTCCTCCATTTGGCCGAGCGCTTCTCGGCGCTGCGCAATCTGCGCCAGCATCTGCGCGAACTCTCTGTCGAGCCGCATCTTGTGCTCTCTCAGCTGCCACTTGGCCTTCTCGTCCGCGCTCGTGGCCAGACTCTCCGTCTCCACCTGGCTCAGCGCGTGCATCTCCGCCTCGAGCAGCCGCACGCCCTCGTCGAACTCGCAGATCTCCTTGAGCACGAGCTCAGCCTGGCGCTCCACTGCCTGCTTGTCGCGCGCGAGCAGCGCCACCTCGCTCTGCAACTTGACACCCAGCAGCTTGTACTCCATGAGCATCTGCTTGCCGAACGCGATGCCCTGCGACTGCGTGCGCGAGAAGAGCAGCTTGTCCCGCTCGCGCTCGAACCTCCGGCGGCCGACCAGCCCGCGGTACACGCGCTGGATCGTTATAGCGGCGTTGCGGCGCCTCCGCTGCGCCATGGAGCGTCTCAGAGCCAGGAACCGCCGGATTTCCCGCTGGATACGAGTCGCGGACTCTCTCCGCAGCTTGCGGACGCGAGCAGCGAGCTGCCGAGCCAGCCATCCGCGAGCGATCCGCTGGATGTCGACGGCGGCCAAGTACTTGCGCATGCGGCCGCGGAACGAGTCGCGACCGAGCTTGCCCCGCCAGTGGCGCTGCAGTAGCCGCGCGGCCCAATCCTCCTTCTTCATGCCCTTGTATTTGCGGCGAGCCGCTTTGGCGCGCCACACGCGTTGAAGCAGCACGGCGCAGCGCTCGCGCTTGATCTTAACGAGCAGGTTCCGGGCTGCGAAGGCGCGGACCGCTCGCTGGATGACGGCGGCCATGCGGTGCATGCGCTGCAGCCGCTTCTGGTTGCGCCGCACGCGCCAGCCCATGTATTCCTTGACCTCGGGTAGTGACGAAGCTGTTGACGCCCCGATTGGGTAGATCTTGCTGCCCTGGCCGACTTTGTAGACGACGTTGGCGCTCAGCCGCTCGAACGCCGGCGTTGTGGGGTCCCACACTGCTGGTGCAGCGGCTGTAGTCGCCTTGGACGGACTGGCACTGGACTTGGCTGATGTGTCAACGGACGAGACGATCCCCTTCTTCTTGGTTACTTCATTGACAGCAGCTTGTTGATGAGCGGTCCACTTGGACGCTGGGTCGCTGGAGGCCGCAGAGGAGCCAGGACGAGCCTTGGAGGCTCCAGACGAGGAGTTCGGGCGGTTCGAGGCACTTTGATGAGCTGACGGCACCGTTTGACTGACGGTTGTGAGCACGCGGACGATGAACCGGTCCTCGAAGTCCCTGCCTCGCGCTTCTCCACCGCCGGGCTTGGTTTTGACCGGCGACCGACCGGCATCCACAGTGGAGCCCACGCTGGAGCCGTCACTCTTGCCATGCGGAGCGTCGTGTACCTCGTGGAAGCCCGTGAGAAGCTGCTCCAGCAGCAGCAGCACGTCCGACTTGCGCTCCTGCAGCACTTCATGGCCGCTAGCGAGCCACAACACACAGGAGCGTCGCTGGCGCTTGCCAATGTCCCCCGGCCGACGGGCCAGTACCTTGCCGACCGAGTCGACGAGCTCGAGCTTGCCGCGCTCTAGCAGCGCCTCGACCTGTTCGCTGGAGTTCACGAGCGCGTCCATCGTCGAGCACACGTTGATCACCGGCACTCGTAGCCCTGGCTGAGCTAGTTGGTCGCGTAAGTCGCGGTGTGCGAGCGCTCCAGAGACCAGCGCGGCTCGACCGTCGAGTGAGATGGGGTTGAGCACTGCAGTCAGCAGGTTGAGCGCCATGGGAGTCGTCACGCGCGCGAGGTAGGCCGGCGAGAAGAGGAAGCGCGAGTGGAAGTAGACGGGCAGGTCGGGGCGAGAGGCCGGCGTGCAGGCCAGCACCTTGAGGCAGTCGTGCAGGAACTGCGCGAGCTTGGCGTCCACGAACGAAAAGCCGTTGACGAGCACGAGCGCGCGCGTGTTGGCGTTCAGAGGCGGCGAGTGCGAGCAGAAGGCGGTCGCGATGCTGCCGCCGTTGCCCAAGCCCACGAGGTAGTACGGCGCGTCCCGCAGCAGCCGCTTGCCGTCTTCTCCGATTTGACCCACGTGTTGGAGCAGTGAGTGAAGGCACTGCGCGTGGTAGTCGTTGTTGAGCAGCGTGCCGTGGCGCCAGGTCGTGTACGCCTGGCCCGGGTAGTTCCACAGCAGCACCTGTGCGGCACCCTTGTACTTGGCGATGACTGGCTGCAGCAGGATCTGCAGCCGCTCCCACGTGTCGAACAGGTCGTGGACGATCACAAGGTTGAAGAGCGTGTTGTGCTTGATGCTGGCCGGTTGCAGGCTCGGATCGCCCATGACGCAGTACGGGAAGGACGTGGCCGCGTCCAGCTGGAACGTCCTGTGCACCAGGTCTTCTCTAGCGTTCAGGTCGGCTATTCCGGGCATGGCCAGTGCGCTCGCCGCCTCAAGCCGCGCCTGGTGGCGTCGGCGCATCTGACGGCGCCGCTCCTTCGTCTCGAGCTTGGCGCGCTCGATGGCTTCGGTCGCGGCGTCCACCGCGTTGTTACCCGTCGGTCTGGTCGTTAACGACGCGGTCAAGTGGGTGAGCGCGGCTCGGACTGTCCGGCAGACGGACTCGCGGCTCACGGGCTTGCCGATACAGCCGTCCATGCCACAATCACGGTACAACTGCAGGTCTTCCTTGGTGATTGAAGACGTCACACAGATGATAGCAGACGTCGATGGTCGCCTCGAGCTGCCGTTCGTCGTGACGCTCTGCTGGATCTGGGACGTGCGCAGCACCTTGGCGAGCTCGAGGCCGTTAAGGTCTCCGCTCAGCTCTCTCTCGACCAGCACGACGTCGAAGAAGCTCTCTTGTGCTGCTCGGAGCGCAACTGAGCCGTCGACAAAGCTCTCAATGACGATTCTGAGCGGGGAAGAGGACGCGGAGAGCTGCTGCTCACCCTCGAGCGCGTGGTGCAGAGCGTTCAGCGTCGGAGTGTCCGAGCACACGAGGAGGACGCGAGCGACGACTGGAGTGGCGGCTGAAGGCTTGGACCGCATCCGACTCGAGGAGATCGGTCGAGCGGCGTCCAAGTTGCTCTTTGCGCTGGTCTGAGCCTCGCGGAACAGCCGCCCTTCCTCCAGTGCAGGGTCGTAAATACGCTTGCTCTCGCCTCGAAGGTACCGCTCGACGCCGACCATCTTGTCGCGCGTCTCGGTCTGCTGGCGGACTGGTGGACGGGTTGTTGGCGACGTTACTGTGGCTGGAGAGCTGGTCGGAGGAGGAGGAGTGTTGAGCGCTGGGAGCGTGAGGCTGGTGCTCTTGTCGGCTGCTCGAGGGAGCGACGAGAGACTCGCAGTGTGTCTCTGTCTCGCGTCCATCGTTGGCTGGCAACCCGCGTCGACTGAGCCAGTGGCGTCGCCTTTAGGAGAGCACAAGGCAGGCAGCGACGGCGTCGAGCTGCTGGCGGAGACATCGACGGCTTCAGCGTCTCGGGTTGAGACTGTAGCTTCCCCACCCTTGTCCGGTCCGCTTTGGTGCTTTCGCAGGTACAGCTTCTCCTTGTCTGCGACTCGTCGGTCGATCTGCGCGACCCACTGCTGCTCCAGCTCTGCCCGGTGCTTGCTCTGCTGTTTGGCCCTGACTTCGTCGCGCTTCTTGTCTCCGCCTCCAGTCGCTGGACTCCGCGCCATGTCGAGCAGCGAGTAGACGGCGTAGCAGTCGCCGCAGACGCGCACCTGTCGGTAGTAGCTGGCCACGCCGTCGAGCTCTCCGAAGACGCGGGTGCGCGAGCCGTGGCGCAGCTGCTGGGCCGCCGTCGAGTCGAGCAGGTGCGACTTGTGGCGTCGTCGAGGCTGCTCTCCTCCGTCCGCTGCGTCTATTAAGGCGTCACGGAGCTTACCGCCTCGGTCGTGGGCTGCCATCTCCGCTAGTAGGTGCTCCATGTTGCCTCTGGCGAGTGCGACCGACTTGAACGTGATGACGCGCAGCCCCTCGGCCGGCTGCTCGGCTCCAGTCGGTCGCTTGGAGATGTAGGAGGACGTCAGCAGCTGCGTCACGTCGGCTGATAGACTGACGGCTTCGTCTGAGGAGAAGAGCAGCTGCAGAGCGTTGGCTGGAGCCTGAGACCCGCGGCGGGAGCTGGTGTTGTCTCCGCTTTGCAGGCTGCGCAGTTCAAGACCGCAGAAGTCGCCGCTGCACTTGAACGGCGTCGGGAAGGACGTCGCAGTCGGAATGGACTCGCTCTTGCTGTTGGCGGTGCTGGGAGCGCGGCTCTTCCTGCGCTTGGCGGGCGTCGTCTCCGTGGCGAGGGCGTCGGTCGGTGGCGAGTGCTCACTGCTCGAGTCGGTAGCGTCGTTGGTGGCCGCGGGCAAGGCGGACAGCTCGCTCTCGACTCCGCCCGTATTGGAGACGGCATCGGTCAGGCTGGAGCTGTCATTGCCGCCGTCTTCATCATCCCTGGACGCCATGGCCGTCGGGCGCGGAGGCTTTCGTGGTGGATCGAGCAAAAGGATGGCGGCATGCAAGGCGAGGCAAGGCAAGGTCATGCACGAGGCGATGGCTAATTATAGCAGCGAGAGGCGACAATGGAGCGCTGACGAGGTATCTTTGGACGGCGCGTCAACTGACCCAGTTGCAGCCATGCATCACCCGCCAGAGGGAGGTCACCTGGGTCCTTGGTTCATCTCCCCAGCACCTTCTCGGACGTTGGACCGCGGTTGACCCATCAGGGAAGGGAGCGAAGCCGGCGTTGAATGTCAAGTCCGCATCGGATGACCCTCGCTTCCATCTGAACCAGTGAGCCAAGGCGCTTGCAAGTCGCAACGGCAGTGACGCCTCGCTCCGTCACGTTGGCGCTTCATTGTCGGCGCTCACGCATTCGGGATGCTTCTTCAACTTGGAGGGCGGGACATACACCACACAGTGGTCTACCGGCGGGCGATGCGGTGCAGTCCCAGGGTCCAGTGTAGCTCGGTGTGTGGTCTTGATCCGAGGGGGGGTACATGCAGGTGGTTGCATTGCAGCCATTCAATCGCAACAGGCAGAAACGTGCTCGTGCCGTGTGAATGTCCCCGCATTGCTGCCCGACCCTCCGCCGTCGGCTAAAGCGCTCTCTCGAGCACTCGAGCATTCAATGCATGACATCTGCGTGAAATATCAGAGCGCCGCTCTTGCTGCTGAGCGTTACAGCTTGCCGTCGGTCGCTCCGTCGCCTGGATTCGCTCTCGGCTGTTCTCCTGTTTTCCTTGATGCGCTTGCGTCGTTGCGCGTTTGCCTGTCCTCTGTCGCGACTCGCGACCTCTGCACGAAGCGAATGGTCAGTGCTGTCGCCCCATCGGCGGTGCTCTCATCTCCACCGAGGATCTGGCTGAACGGTGTCCATTGCGGAGCGAGACATGGGAGATGAAATGGCGGCACCCAGGAGCAAAGCCTGGTGTCATCGAGCGAGCCTTCTCTCGGCCTCACGCAAGCAAACCCAGCTGCATTGAACACCTGGAGAGCTTTGGCATTGGCGTGGCCAGCTGAAGCGGTAAGCATTGGGGCCGGGTGCATCTTGAGCCAACAGCAAATCTTGGAGCCAACAACAACAGCATTAGACTGCCCACATTTTGACTTGATTTGACAATGCCTATAATCAGCGTAATCGGAGCTCCCAAAACGGAGCATAATCCTCGGGGTCACGTCGGTGTCCGAAGCGGTACCGCTTTGTCCCGAGTAAGTTGACGTTGCACACACTCGCCTTGCAGTCACTGTGAGAATCCTTTTGCCTCGGCCTTTGTGCTTGTGAAAGCGCCAGGCGGGGGAACTTCTGGCGGATAGGTCGTCATTGCTGGTCCTGGCTGGTTCAACCAGCTGGCGCCTGGACGAGTCCACGACGGATCCCGACAGCTACTGTACCGTATCTTTGTCTGGCAGCAGGTGCAGTAGCACATTCCGACCAAGGCAGACATGCTGCGCGTGCAAATGCGGACTCGCCTCGATCAAGCACGGACTTTCGCGCTCCAACAGCGAGGTTCCTTCACGACCTGGTGTCCAAACTTGATCGGGAGATGGCTGTCGCTTCTGCGGTACCTCGGAAGAGTGTCCACCTCTTATGGCCAAGAGTCGCCACTCATTTGACAGAAACGGTGCTGACTTCTACGCAAAGCCGGGCCGTCAAGGCGCCAGCTGGATCGACGACGCTTTCTCTTGAAGTGCGCATGTCAACCATTTATATCGGGCCATTTCTGAATCCAAACACCGTCTCAAACATTGAAGCGATCCGCTACGTCCCGAATTACGTGGTCATAAATCGTCCCACAATCGGACGACGCACCGTGGCACCGCCCTCGGTGGCGCCAGACACGCCCTTCCCGCAAAGACGGGTCGCGCGTCACGGCAATGCGCACGAGTCGCGCGTGCCTTCGTTCGTGACACCTGTCAACCTGTCAGCAAGCAACCAGAACAAGCAGGGCTTCCCGACTTCTTGTTCGTTCCCCCCCCTCTCTCTCTCTTATCCAATCCAAGGCGCCGATCTTCCCGCTGAACTCTTCCCTTCCCGCCCTGCCCTTTACCCGTCGGACTCGGGGATCCCGTCGCGACGAGCGGCGCTCTTATCTCTTATCCCCAGCACCAGTCACTGACTGGTCTTGCTGCCGACCGACCCCCCGCCGTCCTCGTGAGCCTCGCCATTCCGCAATTTGCCGGCACCCCCGCGCCGCAAATTACCGCTCTCCGCGCCTCGACCGAGCTCCGCAGACAGCCAGCCAGTCAAGGCAGTAACCTAGCCTAGCAGCCATGCACACGCCGGGCTCGACGAACCACCACCAGGGCGGGTTCGACCCGTACGACAAGGGCGGGTCGCCCGCGGCCTTCCCCAAGCTCGAGGAGTCGCACGGCCGTCGTCGCCGCTGCGGGGGCCACCTGTGCGCCAACCTGCTCATCGGCTTCGGCGTGCTGCTCGTGGTGCTCGGCATCGGCTACGGCGCCGGCATGCCCGCGTTCGTCAACAGCGCCGTCGAGACGCAGGCGACGACGTGCACGGCCGAGGACGCCGACAAGCCGGCGTACACGGACTCGTACGGCGACTGCGACGACTGCTCGCCCTACTACGTATCGGTCTACATGATGAACGCGACCAACGCGGAGCAGTGGCTCGAGGGCTCGACCTCGACGCTGCAGGTGCAGGAGATGGGCCCGTACGTCTACCGGCGCCGCGAGATCAAGCTCAACGTGACCTTCGACGACAACTACCGCGTGAGCTACAAGAAGTACACATACCACTCGTACGAGGCCTCGCTCAGCTGCTCGGGCTGCTCGGACGCCGACGAGGTCACGACGCTCGACACGGGCTACATGAGCGTCATCTCGACCACGGGCGGCGAGTTCAACCTGCTCGCGGCCGTGGCGCAGGGCTCCTTCGGCGCCGCGTACAACACGACCGAGCTCGTGGCCACCGTGGCGCAGTACGGCCCGCAGATGATGCGCTGGATGAACGGGCTCAACTCGCTCAACGCCGAGGCCATGAAGACCGTGACGGCCGACAGCGCCGTGCTGCTCTTCCTGGCGAGCGGCCCGGCCGCCATCGCCGACCTCGACCTCTCGGGCTTCGCTTACAACGGGCTCTTCGTCACGCGCACCGTGTCCCAGTGGGCTCTCGGCTACCCGAGTCTGCTCGCGGGCCTCGTGCTCGGCTCCAGCTACGTCGGCTCGTGCGTCGGCGCCGTCAACGAGGCCTGTGCTAGCTGCACGGGCGACGCCTGCACGGCCATCGCGTCGACTTGCGCGTCGTGCGCGACGGGTGCTGCTGTCGTGGCGGCCAACACCATCACGTGCGCGCAGGTGGAGGCCATCTACGCCGCCACGTACGGCGAGACGGAGGCCGCGAGCTTCCGCGCGACCACGTGCGACCTGTGCGAGACGTACGGCATCTGCGCCATGCCGCTGCCGGGCATCGCCGAGTCGTCCGGCATGGACTACTCGACCACGGCGCCCGACGCGTCGACGCTCGGCACGTACATCCAGCGCACTGGCTGCGACGACTTGAGCCACATTGGCGAGTACGAGATGTACGACGGCGCGAGCACCAACCCGGTCTGGGTGACGCTGGACGAGCGCCGCAACCCGACGCTGGCCGAGCTCATGGCCTTCTCGAGCTACGCCGACTGCAGCAACCCGACGGCCAACCTCACGTGCTTCACCGTGTCGGGCACGGACGGCACGGCGCTCAAGCCGGCGGGCGTGACCATCACGGGCTTCTCGGACGAGCTCACGGCCTCGTCCTTCGACTCGTACCTGGGCCCGGCCGAGCAGTCGATCGTCATCGAGAGCTTCGACGAGGTCGTCGACTACGCGGGCGTCTCTCTGCACCGCTTCGGCACGCCGGACGACATCTTCGTGTCGACGAGCGAGAACGCGTACAAGGGCACGGGGTACCCGGTGGACGGTCTGCAGCCGCTGGCGTTCGTCACGGGCATGCTGTCGTACATCTCGGGCCCGTTCTACCTGCACGGCGACTCGTCGCTGTACGACCACGTCGAGATGACCAACACGAACGGCACGCTCATGACCATGGCCGAGCTGTACGAGAGCGACGGCTCGACGCTCAAGGCCGAGTACAAGGCGGCGTACGCCACGTTCGTCGACATTGACTCGGGCACGGGCAAGACCATGCGCGCCTTCAAGCGCTCCATGGTCTCGTACGCGCTCGGCGCGTCCGTCGTCAACGGCACGGCGTCCATGAGCGACGTGCTGTGGCCCGCGCTCGCCGTCAACGTGGCGCTGCCGACCTACTGGGCCCAGGAGAACGGCCAGGCCAAGGACTCGCTCATCGACACGTACAACAGCACGGTCGGCCTGCTCAAGACCTTCCTGCCCGTCATGATCGTGCTGCTTATTGTGGGCGTCGGCATGGTCGGCGGCGGGCTCTTCATGCGCCGCCGCACCAACAACAGGCTGCGCGCCCGCGCCAGCAGCGTCATCTAAGGCGTCCAAGGCGTCTGGACCTGCAAGTTATAAGCCGCGCTCGCCGCCGCGAGGGAGTGGGCGAGGGCGGCGAGCGAGTGAACGAGTCGAGTGAGTGCATCTGCCTGCATTGCATGCTGTACTTTGGAGGGAAAGAAAGCCTCGCTGTGAATAAACTGTCGCGTTCCCGTGAACTTTGCGTGCACCACTGGCCGGCATCCAGGCAGTCGCTTCTCTTGTGCTGCAGCGGGGGGGGGTGCATCCACTGGATGACCCAGCCAGCATGCAGATCGACAGCGAGTGCGGCTTGTAGCGATCAAGCAATCCGTCAGTCGTCTTCTTTGTGTCCAGCGGCTTTGCTCGGTCGCGAGGGCACTGGCACGCGGGGGGCGACGCGCAGCAGCAGCAACAAGAGGAGCACGCCCATTCTCACCTTTGTCTATTAGCGAAAAACTGGACAATGGCGGCTGAGGGCGGCGCCAGCCCAATATTCTTTGAAATGGGCAAATACAACGTACTAGTTTGGGCTCGTCCGATCATCGCGAATGCGAAGAAGCTTGGCGGGTCAGTTAGCAGGAAGTGAACAACTCGGGCGGCGGCCATGTCGGACGAGGAGTACGAGTTCGACTACAGCGATGAGGACGAGGACATGGACGGCGGCGAGGCGGACCTGCACGTGCAGATCGAGAACCAGTACTACGTGGCCAAGCAGCACCTGGAGGGCGGCGACGACCCGGCATCCCGCTTGGCCGCCCTGGACGCGCTCGAGCAGGTGCTGGCGCTCGAGCCCGAGCACTCGGACTGGGGCTTCAAGGCGCTCAAGCGCATCGTCAAGCTGCTGTTCGAGCTGCGGCGGCCGGCGGACGCCATGCGGCGCTACGAGCAGCTGCTGGGCTACACGCGGTCGGCCGTGACGCGCAACGTGGGCGAGAAGGGCATCAACTCGATCCTGGACTTTGTGTCCACCAGCAAGGACTGGGAGGTGCTGCAGCGCTTCTACGAGACGACGCTCGAGACGCTCAAGGAGGCGCGCAACGAGGTCTGTGGCGCGCTGTTGCGTGATGGTAGTTGTGGGGGAATGACTGACGAAGAGTGTGGTGTCGGTCGTCAGCGGCTCTGGTTCAAGACGAACCTCAAGCTCGGCAACTTGCTGTACGAGATCGGCGACTTTGCGCGGCTCAACAAGGTCAATGGCGGTCGGAGAAGACGCTGTATGAGCGTCTGAGAGTGCTCACGACTGGTTGTTGTGTGTTTTGGGGTCGACAGATCATCCGGGACTTGCTGGCATCTTGTGAGGACGAGGACGGCGACGACGGCGTCAAGAAGAACAGCCAGGTAGGTGCGCGTCTCGACTGGTGCCTTTAGGGGTGGAGAGAGGGGCCTAATGCCAGTGTTCTTGGGCTGGACAGCTGCTCGAGGTGTACGCGCTGCAAATCCAGATGCTCACGTCGCAGAAGGATAACAAGAAGCTCGCGTCCATCTACGAGAAGGCGCTGCGCACCAAGTCTGGCGTCGCCCACCCGGTGCGTGGCATGAGTCGGGGAATGTTCCTCGTCTTCACTGTCCTAACACGTGTTGCTTGGGAACGAACTGGCGGTGATGGCAGAAAATCATCGGCGTCATCCGCGAATGTGGAGGCAAGATGTACATGATGCAGGTACGATCGCTGGTCGGGGCCTCTCTTATCCAAGGACAAGAAGCTGATGCATGCGATGTCTGGTAACGGGGGCAGCGCGACTGGGACAAGGCCCGGAGCGACTTTTTCGACAGCTTCAAGAGCTACGACGAGGCCGGGGAGGCGCGGCGGCTGCAGATCCTCAAGTACCTGGTGCTGGCCAACATGCTGAGCGAGTCGCAGGTGAACGTGTTCGACTCGCAGGAGGCCAAGCCGTACGAGAAGGACAAGGAGATCGCGGCCATGACGAAGCTCACAGACGCCTTCCTGCACGACGAGATCAAGACGTTCGAGCAGGTGCTGGCGCGCAACCAGGACGCCGTCATGGCGGACCCGTTCATCAAGCACCACATCGACCGGCTGCTGCGCACCATCCGCAGCAAGGTGCTGCTCAAGATCGTGCGACCGTACCGCAAGATGGACACGCGCTACATTGCGCGCGAGCTCAACGGCATCTCGGTCGCGGAGGTCGAGTCGCTGCTGTCGGCGCTCGTGCTGGACCAGAAGATCCAGGCGCGCATCGACCAGGTCAACCACACGCTCGTGCTGCTGGACCGCAAGCCGGAGGAGAAGTTCCAGGACGCCGTCACGCTGTGGTGCGACGCGCTCGACAAGTTCCACGGCGCGACTATGGACCGACTCGTCCTCGGTATGTGAGGGAAAGAGGCGTGGTGGTCAATGGCATCAACCTTGACTGTGTTGCGTCGGGTCAGCGGTTCAGTTGGCTATGTACATTTACACATGCGTCTCCTTCCTGTCCCTGTCTGGTGATGTCAGGGGGTGGAAGGGGGCGGGAGAACCGCGCTGCGAGTCTACTTACTTGCTGTCTACTTGAAAGTGCAGGGCTTGGAAGCGCATGCCTCGCCAGTCCCTCGGCCAGCGAGCGGTTCGTGGCGGTGACTCAATACGTAAATGGGATGCTTGTTGTCTTCGTCGCGTTCGGTCGGTCGCCTTCCCGGACGAGTCTGCTCGCTAGTAGTGTCGCCGTTGAGATAGATGGAGGATGGTCGGTCGGTCGGGGTCAGGCTCAGCACTCCAGCACCTCCTTGGACGTATAGAACTCCACCATCTGGCGCGCCTCGCGCGCTTGTCGCGCCGCTAGTCGCCACGCGCTGCCGATGCAGAGCACAGACCAGACGGACCAGCAGAGGCAGAAGCGGAAGCCGATGCGGTAGACGCAAGCCTCGTCGCAGAACTCAAAGTAGCCGCCCTTCTCGCCCTCCTTGGAGATGACCCAGTCCATGATGAGCCCGGTCAGGTACGGGGAGAGCGAGTAGCCGAAGAGGTTGAAGACCATGACGGAGAAGGACGACGCGAGCGCGCGGTGCGCCGCGGGAACCACCGAGATGAAGATGCCCGTGCACGCGGGCAGGATGGAGCCGCCGAAGAAGAGCAGCAGCCACAGGAAGCCCGCCGTGATGTACACGTCCTGGAAGTACGTGGCGCCGGCGCCGATGCCGAACGCCGTGAGCCCTAGCACCATGCAGATGCCGAGCGCCTTGGCGCGCTGCTCGACGCCGATGTAGCCTCCACAGCGGTCGATGAGCCAGCCGCCGAAGAAGACGCCGAAGATCGGGCCGGTGCCCGCCACGAAGACGAAGAGCGCGTTCACCAGGTACTTGGACGCGTGCAGCGACTTGATCATGAAGATGGTGCTCCAGTACTGCACGCCCGTGACGACAAAGTAAATGGTCGTGAGCCCCATGACGATGAGCAGGAACACGGGCAGGTGGAAGAGCTCGTAGATGCCGTCCAGGAAGGCTCCCTGCTCGAAGTCCTCGTCCATGAACTCCTCGTCGAAGATGGACGCCTCCAGGTAGCTGCGCTGCGGTGACTTGATGGGCGTCAGCGCCGTATCCATGGCGCCATACGTCGACGACGCCGCGGTCCGCAGCTTCTGCGAAGACGGAGCGATTCGCGAGATGGCAACGCTCGTCGCGGCCGGGGGAATCGAAGCCTCGCCAGGCTCTTGATGGCTCGAGCTCCGCTTGAGCTCCTCGCTCTCCAGCTCGGCCGCGATGTCCATCATGGACTGTCCGCGTTTGTTCATCATGCTGCGGCGCAGCGACGAGGAGCCGACGTCGTTGTCGGGCAGCCCAAAGTGGTACTGCTGCTGGTTCTGGTGCAGCTGCCGCAGGCCGCGCTGGCTCGAGCTGCCGTACATGGCGGCACTCGCGAGCAGCGCGTCCTCTTCGTCGTGGCGCGTCGAGCGCGTGCTCAGCGGGGTCGTCAGCGCGTCGTCAAAGTAGTTGAACATGCCGCTCATCGAGTCTCCGCGGCCGCTCAGCGGCTCGAACTCCCCGGCGGCGGCTGGCTTGTCCTCGTACTGCAGTCCGCTGCCGCGTCCGCTTGATGGAATGCCAGTGGTAGCGATCAGCCGGTCCTTCTCGCCTGCGCCAGAGCCTGGAGCAGTGACTGTGGCAGTAGCGACCGCGGAAGCTGGCGCATCTTCAGTGAGCTCGATCGTGTGCGTCTCCTCGCTGATGTCGCTCGTGCTGACGACACCCTCGGAGCTGCTGGCGACGCTGCCGTTCGGGCTCTTGTCGCTGCGGATCATCAGGTGCTTCTTGGGCACGAAGAAGACGGCGAGGTTGATGGGCAGCAGGCCGACGAACTGCAGCACGAAGGGCCAGCGCCACGTGGCGAAGAGCGCGCCGCTCTCGGGCACGAACCAGTTGGAGACGGTGCCGAGGAAGTAGCCGAGCATGACACCCATGGGCACGCTGCCCTGCAGGTAGCTCATCCAGCCGGCCACCTTTTCTCGCGGCGCGTACTCGTCCACCCAGAGCGGCGTGTAGACGCAGACGAAGGCCTGCGTGAAGCCGATGAGTCCGCGCGCGACGATCATGAGCGACGCGCTGAACGGGTAGCCCGTCGGCGTGCCCGCGAGCAGCAGCACGGCCAGGTTGTTGAAGAGCAGGCTGAGCCCGAGCACGAGCCGCGGGTTGAACTTGTGCAGCAGGTAGGCGCAGAAGGGCGACGCGGCGCTCAGCGCCAGGTACACGACGCCGCCCAGCGCGCCTTGCTCGGTCGCGTCCAGCGCCAGCGCCACGCTCAGCTGGTCCAGCAGGCACGGGATCGCGCCGGCCTCGAGATACACGACGATCTGCGTCAAGATGAGGTACTTGAACAGGTACGCCGCCTCGGCGCGTGTCTTCTGCAGGTACCGCTCCTTGCGCTCCTCCTTGGACAGTACCGCGTGCTCGTGCGCCGCTGTAGACCCGGGAGCGGGCCCGGACGCCGCTGCGGACGCCGCCGCCGGCTTGGGGGGCCGTCCGCCGGCGCCAGGCTCCGTCTTGACCACCGCGAAGCTCACCATCGCCTCGAGGTCGCCGCGAGTACTGGCGGCCCGATAATGTGGTGGTGGTGGTGGTGGCAGCGCGCACTTTCCGGGATCAGGGCGGGATCAGATTGGAGTCTCTTCCGCCCAGCTGGCTGTCGCCCGCCCGCACTTTCCGGGTTTCTGGGCAGAAGGGGAATGAAATGCCTCCGAGCTGCTGGGAGTTGGGAGTTGGGACCGCTCGGTACCGACGCCGAGCGGCTCGCGCCTACGAGACTGTGTGAGCCTGGCGAGAGAAACTGCCGGCTGTGAGTTGCCGCCAGCTGGCGCGGCGCAGCGACGGGGGACTTGGCTGCTTTGACGGGTTTCGAGGCAGGCAGCAAATTATTGGGGACGCCGCAGCTGTTGCCGCCCTGTGCGTAGTGGCGGTGGCGGGGAGCAGGACTTGCCGCGCCTCGGCCTGGTCGGGAGGGAGGTGGTGAGCGTCGAGCGGCAGGATGGTGGATCGCTTGTGCGTCTTGCTTGCCCCCCGAGTGAGAGAGAGAGAGAACGGCGTGGCGGATTGGAGGGCCGCTCTCTCCCGTCCCCAATTTCGATTCCGCCTCGTCTTGGGAGAAATTTGCCCCTTCTTTGAGGTTTGACGCTGCCGTTCTCGCGGTGCGGGTCAAAAGAGGGTGTGTTTGCGGTCCGACCTGCAAGAGGACTGCATACAGAAGAGCACCTGATTTTGGAAATTGCGGGGCAGACGGGTGGGACACGCTTTGTTCCGGGTGAAACACCTCCATTTTAGGCGAGCGCTGAGAATTCGTGGAGATCTGCGGCGCTTCCGACCGGACACGCTGGTGACGGAGCACCCTCCACGCACCTGTTCGTTCGCTGAAGGTTCGCGCATTGCGCGCGTCGATCAGCCCGCCAGACCCGCCTTGCCGCCGCCTTGTTTGACTCCAGCACCTGGTCATCTTGCTGGTCCATCAGGTGGCGTTGCGAACTTGTAGCCGCGCGCCAAGTTGATGGCTCGCGATGGCTCATGGTGGCGCCAATTTGACCGCCATAGCGAGGGATATCCGAATCGGACATCCTGGATCCTGAAGTGGGCGACGGGCCGCGGGCTTACAAAAATCAAGTACACGCCGCCGAGGGACGCACGCCATGTTGCTCGAACCGAAACTGCGCCTTCCTGGACCGTAAAAACCCATACAAACCTGAGGAAACTGCCTGCTCCAGTTTCTCGCAAAAGATACCGAGCGTGCGTCATGTCCCACTCCGAGAATCAGCGCTTTGGTGCAGTATTCCGTCGCCAGCCTCGCTCCGGACTCCGGACTCCGGACTCCGGATGCAACTTGCTCCGGTTGTCGACACGCCAGGATGCATGCAGTCCAGCTTGACCGCGTTGAAGCAGTTGACACATTTTTTAATGGCTGCCGTCAAATTTCGGCCGCGCTGACCAGTTTGCATGACGTCCGCACCGTCATTCGCACCAGTTGGCACTACACAGATGGCTACACTTGCTAGTCGACGGCAACCTTGTGGTCGTACGGCTCTTGTGTACTCTGCGCAATGCCGCGTGGACCTCAGCTGTCGCTATGGGAAGCGTCTGCGCCTTGCTGCGAGCTAGCTCGAGGCGTCTGGCTGCTGCTCCTGCTCCTGCTCCTGCGTGTACGTCCAGCCGACGGTGCGGAGCAGCCCGGAGGCGACGTTACTACCCTCGCAGTCGACCGAGAACTTGACCACAGGCTTCTCGTCGAGGTCGCCGCTCGTCCACGACGTCACGGACACCTTCTTCTCAACCGGGACGCGCGCCACGTCGTCGCTGAACACGCTGTTGAACATGAGCGGCAGCGCGGGCACGCGCTCCTGGCGCTGCAAGGCCGCGGCCGTCTGCCCGAGCATCCACATGAGCGGCGTAGCGTTCGGGTCCGTCTTGGCACCGGAGATGTCGGCGACCGCCACGTCCTCGAACTCGGCCAGGTTGCGTCTCGAGCACGCAAAGAACGTCGTCAGGGCGTTGGCGCTCGCGCGCTCGGTCAGCGCCGCGTCCAACGCCGCCCCCGACGCCGACAGCGGCACGAGCAGCGTCTCTTGACGGAACGGGATGGACAGCCACGTGACCGACTGCCACAACGCCCCCGCGTCGTCGAACAGGTCGGTCTGCACCGTGAACTCGAGCTCGTCCTCCACGAACCGCTTCTCCGTGAGCACCATCAGACACTAGACGAGTCCAAGACGGCGCAGTCGCCAGTTAGAAGTATCTACATCCAGGGCATACAAGGCATTTAGGACGCGCACGTGGAGTTCTGATGGGTTGGTGGCCGACTCGTCCGAGTTGCCGACGCGCATGTCGAGCGGACGTAGCTGGCAGATGGTGAGCGCCTTGAGGCGCACATCGCGCACGCTCGCGGGGAAGTTGGAGTTGCCCAGCAGCTGCAGGAAGAGGCTGCTGGCCGCGACCTGCGGGAACACGAACGGCAGCGCCTCGAGCGTCGGCTTGGGGAAGCCCAGCGACGTCGTCAGCTGCGCAAAGTCGGTCGACACGAGCGCAAAGGGGCACTGCAGCGTCACGCGCGGGCACGGGCTGCGCAGGATGGCCTTGCGCCACCCGCGGCGCGTCAGCGGCGACAGGTAGCAGCGCCAGCGGAACTCCTTGGTGCCCAGGTCCTTGGGGGCCGGCAGCGCGCCATACCTTCCGGGGTCAGAAAGACATGGTCAGAGCGAGGTCTCGCCAGGAGTGGGGAGAAGGAGAAGGAGAAGTGAGCGCTCACGTCTGCACGATCTCGTGCTCCCACGTGACGAAGATGTAGAGCACCGGCAGCACGAGCGCCACCACCACCAGCGGCACGATCAGCGCCGCCAGCATCTTGGTTTGGTCTCCTCCTTCACCACCTCCAAAACGCGACATTATTGTGTTTCTTCCTTGTTTCCATAATGTAATAATTGTTTTCGAGCAAAAAAAAATTCTTGTTAGGAGACGCAATGTTTTTCGTTGGACGGACGCCAGGTTTCAGACAGCATCATGGCGACCATGAAGCGCTGGTGGTGCTCGCCCGCGCGCCGTGCGCTGCGTCCGATGCCGGCCGTCTACCGTCTGTCTAGCCCCAGAAGCGTCCTCCTGGCCCCATCGCGGTGGCTGTCAACGCCGTCGGCATCAAGCGCGGACAGCGAGGGCGTGGTGCAGGCGTTCGCGGACGGCGCGAGTCGCGGGAACCCGGGTCGCAGCGGCTGCGGTGCGCTGCTGCGCGACCCCGTGAGCGACCGCGTGATCGCGTCGGCGACGCAGTACCTGGGCGACAAGGAGACCAACAACTCGGCCGAGTACCGCGGGCTGCTGCTGGCGCTGCAGCTCGCGCGGCAGCACGCCGCCACGCGCGTGCACATCCACATGGACTCGGAGCTCGTGGTGCGCCAGATGCAGGGTCGCTACCGCGTCAAGGCGGCCAACCTGCGCGTGCTGTACGAGCAGGCCAAGCAGGCGTGCGCCGAGATGGACCACGTGGCCTTTTCGCACGTGCGGCGCGAGGACAACTCGGCAGCGGACGCGCTCGCCAACCAAGCCATCGACAGCTTCGACAGCGCTGGCCGGGCGAGCTGACGCTCTGGGGTGTCCCGCACGCCGACAGCTGAGTGTTCGGGTGTATGTATAGATCAATAGCGATGCTCATTGGGCGTGTGGTGTGGTGTTCGGATGCTCGCTCCTTCGAGGCGACACACAACGCTCCTACATGTGGGTGAGATTCGGCGCCATGCCTAGTTGGCGGTCCATGTACGCGCGGTCCTCCTCGTCCTCGACGGTCTCGTCGAGCTGCTCGGCGACGATGCAGGCGATGAAGCCGATGATGATGATGTTGTAGATGCGGCGCAGGCGCAGCATGAGCCACTCCATGGCGATCGCGTAGGCGAACGACCCGGGGATGACGTCGCTGAAGAGCGACGTCCATATCGTGCACACGATCGTGAGCGCGAGGCCCGGCACCGGCGGCGACGCGAAGCAGCTGCCGAGCGCCATGAAGAGCACGCCGAGCATCCTCGGCGCCGTGAGCAGGTCCTCCTGGCCGCTCGTGTAGGCCATGAAGATGGGCATGATGACGTAGAACATGCCTGAGCCGCAGAGCGAAAAGGAGATGCCGAGCGAGATGCTGAACTGCGACAGCGTGCGCGAGACGCGCTGCGACTTCTCGATGCTGCGCATGAGCACGGGGATCGTCATGGCGTACTCGCCGGTCGCGAAGATGTAGATGAGCGCCGGCGTGAGGAAGACGAAGTACTGGATCGGGTTGCGGCGCACGAAGATGAAGTAGACGACGCAGACGACGAGCAGGAAGTGCGCGACCATGGCGATGAGCATGGCGGCGATCAGCACGATCGCGTTGTCCACCGCCTCTTTCGACAGCGTGGCCGACTGGATGCAGAAGAGCAGCATCGAGATGATGCTGATCGGGAGGTACGGCACGAGCCAGTTGAGGATGAGCTCGAGCACGACGTGGATCTGCTTGATGAGGATCAGCGCGTGGTTGGGCTCGCCGCTCAGCGGGTCGTACTGCGCCATGATGGCGGCGCCGACGACCATGCTGAAGACGGTGACGCCCAGGAACTGGCTGCTCGCGAACGCGTCCGTGATGTTCTCGGGGAAGAAGTGCTTGACGAACGTCACGAACTGCGCCGCGAACGTCACGCCGTGCTCGATGCCGTTGTCGTTGGCGAGCGTCAGCCCCGAGACGTTGGTGGCCGTCAGCGTCATGGCATCGCGGACCGCTTCGGCGTCGCACAGACCCGTCGAGTCGGAGAAGTACATGCCGTTCGGGCACTGGAGCTTGAACGCGAACGTCGAGCCTGGCAATGCCGCAGGCATGTGTGTGTGGAGTGCCGCTGCGGCGATGAAGCCCGCCGCCATGGCCACGAGGCCGCCGAGGAAGGTGGCGAGCGCGAAGTAGATGCCCAGACGCAGCAGCACGGACCGCGTCTTGGTGGACACGAACAGGTTCGAGATGCAGATGGTGACGCTCGTGAAGACCATGGGGAGCGTGATACACGAGAAGGACAGCACGGTGAGGTAGCCGGCCATACCCATCCACCACTGCGCCTGTTCCCCCACGGGCCACTTGTTGAGGATGCCGCCGCCAGTGAAGCCGATGACGCCTGCGACGGCCACCTGCCACAGACTCGGCGTCTTGTAGTCCAGGTCTACCAGCAGGTCGTCCTGGACGCCCGAGCCCGTGGCGTGGCTGTACGTCGACGTCGGGCCCGGCAGGTTGGCCTTGAAGTCCTTGCGCACGCCCAGGATCACCGGCTGCTCGAAGAAGTTGGTCGTGGGCGGCGTCAGCGTCAGTGTCATCGGGTCTCGGTCCGGTCCGGCAGCGTACAGACCCGCCAGCTCGGCGCGGTTGCGTGTGGCTTCATTGTCGCCACCGCCTAGAGACTCGCTGCTGTCTTCTGCGTGGAACAGCACGCGACCGCCTCGAGCGTTGGTCATGTTGCCTCCGCTGCTGCGGCGATCGCCTGAAGACCCCTGGACGGACCCTCTGGACCCGCGCTCATCGCTGGTCGTGGACTTTGGCGGCGCCAGCAGGCCATCGAACTGGGTGTCCATGTTGCTGGACTTTGTCCAGGATGCTTGAGCGAAAGCAGAAATGAAACTCTTGATGGCAAGCAGACGCCCGCGTCTGCTGGGCTAGTGAGAGCGACCTTTACCATGGCGCATGGGTCGGTCGTTTCGCTTCTCAGGATGACCATGCGGCGCTTGAACCCCGCGACGCTTGTCGCCCCACTTGATGTGGTTTGGTATGCGAACTTTGACTTCTCTATAGCTTCGACTAGAACCTACAACTACCATGCCAACAAGACTATCTACTCGACACGCTACCACATCGACTACACTACAGACAGACAGACAACTAATGACGGCGACTCACAACGCGATCTGGCTGTCCCCTAGCGACAGACTCATGACCCGATCCAGCTCGCGGATGGTGCGGTGCTGGTGGTCGTCGGAGCTGCTCCCCTCGGTGCCGTCGTCCTGGGTCGCGTACGACTGGTCCAGATACTTCTCCTTCAATCGCCTGGCCAGCACGAAGGCGACGATCATGTCGTTGAGCGTGTTGGTCATGGCGACCAGCGGGTCGCACAGCCAATTGAGCGCGCCGAGGTAACCGATCAGCACGGCGCTCTGGCTGTCTGCGACGCCGAACACGGCGACCAGAACCGGCGCGAGCACCGCGTAGTTGCCTCCTGCCATCGGTGAGGCCGCTATTGAGAAGAGCGCGTTCGTCAGGGCCGCCACGACCACCGCTGAGGCAGGAACCGAGACTTCACTGGCCGAGGCGAGGAGGAACACCGTCGAGATCGACAGGTACACTGCCGTGCCGCTCTTGTTGAGCGCCGTGCCGGCCGAGCAGACGAGCTGCGCCAGCGGCTTGGACACTTGTCGAGTCGTTTCGATGCTTCTTAGCGTCGATGGCAAGGCCGCCAGCGACGAGGAAGAGCTGAAGGCTACCAGCAATGCGGGAAGCATCTCGCGCGTGAACCGCAGTGGACTCGTCTTGAGGAAGATGACGGCGATGCCCAAGACGGACACGACCTGCACTAGCAGCCCGACGAAGAGCGCACCGAAGAGCGCGAGGATGACGTCCGCTCCCGGCGCGACGGCCGAGTCGGACGAGCGGAGAATGCCGCCGCAGACCATGAAGCCGACGCCGACTGGGAGGAACTGCTGGAGCCACCAGAAGACGGACGTGAGCACCATCTCGCCCTGAACTACGAGCAGGAACAGCAGGCTCGACTCCCGCGGGCCGCTGTTGACCGCCTTGGCGCAGTGGGAGAGCGCCAGGCCGAGTGCCAGCCCGGCCACCACGAGGCCCATGACGTCCGTCGAGAGTAACGACTCGCCGACGTTCATGGGGAACAGCGCTTCGATGGCTTGAGCCGCCTGCTCTGTCATGCTGATCGCGTCCGTCTGGTTCTTGAGCGCGAGCGTGTGCGCGATGTCGTCGAGAAGAAACTGCGAGCGTGTCGAGTTGGCGTCGGCCGCAGCGCACACGAGAGCCCCATTGCTCTCGAGCGTCAGCTGCAGCGTCACCTCGGCGTCAGTTTCGTTCCCGCCTGGACACTCGAACGCGACTACTGCTCCAGTGATCGTGGCAGTCGCGACGACCGTGCGTAGCGTGCTGTTGACTGGGAAGAAGCTGGCGACCGCCACGCCCACGATGGCGCCGATGGCGCTGCTGTAGAGCGTGTTGGCTGCGAACGCGGCCCCTGCAGCCACACACACCTGCCAGGTCTTGCCGAGCTCGCATAGGTGGACGCTGGCCGTCGCGGCGTGTAGCAGCACGAGCGGCAGCGCGATCGCCAGCAGCGCGCGCGCAAACAGCTCGCCGGGCAGCACGAGGAGCCACCGAACCGCGAGCGACTCGCCGACGCCGAGCTGCGCGAGCAGGATGGCCACCAACGCGCCGACGCCCACGCCGACCGCAACCCACATGGCGCGGCCGTCCTTGTGCTCGCGCTCGCTCGCCGACGTGTCGCGCATCAGCCGCCGCGCGTCCTGCAGGCGGAAGGCGCTCGCGTCTTGGCTGGTGGCCGGCTTGTGGGCTTCAGGCGTCGCCCAGGTCGGTGCGGCGGGGGGCGGGGGAGGCTGTGCTGTCGCCGGGATGAATGAAGATGCCAACGAGACCGCGCCGAAGAAGCGCCGGGACGCGGGCGCCGGAGAGGCGCTGACGGATGCCTCCACCATGGCTCAGACTTCTACAAGAGGGCCGGCCGGCAGGAGAGCGCTAGCTAGAGGCCGCTGGTAATCCGGTGTGTACGTGCGTCACTGGTGTCGGCGGCACTGATGGCCGGGCGAGACTGTGTAGGCGGCGGCGTGCCGTCTCGAAGAGACTGCGAGTCGGAGACGCACATGACCAGGAAAAGGCCGGGCAACCCGCATGTAAAGGCAGGTGATATTCAAAAGTCCGCATGGGCGGCTGGTTTCGACTGCAATTATAACAGATCCGGACACCATTGAGTGGTGTTTTGCTCATAGCTTTTCCAAAACTAACTCCATTGATATCCAATTTGGAGGGTGCCTCCAGCTCAGCAAGCACGAACGACTCCAAAACACACGTATAGTTGGACAAAGAACCTATTGGATGCTACAGGGTTCCAAAAGCACACGCATATCCGCTATTGTATTTTGACCAATAGTGTGCTTCCATTTGAACTGTAGCAATTCAAAATTGATTTAAATGTGATATACAATTCAATATTTTTATATTGACGCCGCGAGTCAAGTCATGTGGATTCCGTAAGCGCGCAGAGACAGAAATTTGACAAACAGATAGGCACGGATTGTAGCCTGCATATGCAGGTGGTTAGAGGCTCTTATCGCCATCCAAGCGCACGCTGCCGCCACCAGCATCGAATGAAGTGGTGCACACCATTTCCAGATCCAATAAAAATGGCGCCGTGCCATTCTAGTAAAACAGTTTCTAATTCAATATCAGCTGCCATAAAAACGTTGTTTTACA
>JAADXY010000395.1:0-24186 GCA_023338065.1 Phytopythium montanum
GGTCCATTTTCAATGAATAAACAGATTTTTAGCCAATTGGATGTATCAGCTCTGTCATTTTATCCAATAACAAATTGGGACTAGTGTTTTGGAACAACGCCCATTAGAACCCGGACTAGTGTTTCGGAACGGAGGGAGTATAGACTGCTGTCTTGTCAATGCGCCATCAATGCCTCGTGGAGAACATCTCAACTTGATTACTGCGCTCGTCGCATCTATTAAAAGCGGCGTTGAAGCGATTTGCTCCATAGTTAGACCCAAAGAGAGCAGTGAACCCGCCTTGCATTGATGCCCATTGTCCAGAAGAGAGTCTTCCAGCCATCACAACCACGCACAAGAGCATCCCGTAGCCTCCAAAGTCCCCATCGAGCTGCAAACTGAGCTCGAATGAAGGTCCTGGCCTGCTTGTCGCGGGATCGCCGCCTGGTCTACCAGTCCGGCGGCCACACCCCTGCGAACCACGGCTCCAATAGCTTCAGCACCCGTCGCCTGCTCGTGCTCTTCGTCAACATCGTCGCGACGTTGCTCACGCTCTTCACGGGTCTCCGCGAGAACCCGGTGGTGCTCTTCGTGAGCGGCAAGTACGACTACGCGCGGTCTCGACTGACCAGCGGAGACATCAACTACGACATTGTGCGCGACGACCTGCTGCGGATCGACTTCCAACTGAACCTGACGGACGTCGGACTCAACTACAAGTTCATCGCAGCCCCGGACCGATCGCCGGCGACCGTCAACGAAGACCGGAACGTGTGTCTGCGCGTCAACTCGGTCAATGTGTCGGTCATGCGCACCAACTTCGACGACTTCTGGGGGTCCGGGACTCGTCGGCTGTCCCGGTACTTCTACAGCATCTCCGCTCCTCATTGCGACGTCATCAACTTCAGACCCGAGTGGATCGCCGACTGCCAGAACGAGACGATGAACGGGAACGCGTCCACTTGCTTCCAGTATGTGCTGGACAACTTCGAGACGCTCCAGAAGAACCGACTGGTGCAGAAGGGTTCAACCAACGAGTACGGAGCCATCGGAGCGCCGTACTTGCGCTGTCGAGGCCGGCCGGAGCTCGCGTTCGAGTTCATGACCGACTACATGCTGCACCACTCGTACTGGGCCGGCGGCGCCTTCCACGTCGAAATCCAGAGCAGCAAGTGCCACGCGCTCCCAGTCATTCGCAGTAGTGACTGGGAGTACGCGCTATTCGAGGTCCAACCAGCCGATCAAGCGTCTACAATGCTGATCGCCGTCGACGACTCGGGATGGTTCGCCGCCATCGTCTCGTACCTGTACGGGATCGTATCGCTTGTACTCATAGCTCAAGGTATCATGGCGACCGTGGTGCACTCTGCCATCGTGCTGTACATCCCCAAGAAGCTGCGGTTCCTGAACGACTTGAAGACGGTCAAGCGCTTCTTCCCCTTCATGCCGGCCGCGACGATGCTGGTCGAAGACGAGAACACGGTGATCCGGTTCAAGGGCACGGTGCTGATGGCGTCCAACCTCTGGATCAACCACTGGATGTACATCTTCCTCAGCATCATGGACGCCGTTGTCAGCGTCCGCACCACGTACGTGATCTTCGGCAAGGGCACGTGGTACCTGGCCAAGAAGGCGACGTTCGATAATTTCATCTTCACCTGCGGCGCGCTGTCCCGGATCACGTGGTTCACTTGTATGGTGCACACTCTGCTGCGTCTCGGGATCAAGACGGTTCTCCGAGGCGTCAAGACACTCAGAGTGCTGCGGCCGAGCGTCCAGGAGCATTTGAACTGGTACGTGGACGCCATGACGCTCTTCCTGAGCTACAAGATCTACAGCGTGCTGCTCTTCGCCCTGCTGCTGCTCTTCCTCGAGATGACGGGCTCCGTCACGCTCATGGTCAAGGGAGACCCGTACAAAGTCGGCATGTACGGCGGCCAGCCGTCCTACGCGAGCTTCTGGCAGAGCGAGCTCGTCTGCGACTACTTTGTGATCGTGACACTACTGACGGCCGGTGGCTGGGCTGTGGGCACGGTCATGCTGCTCACAAAGTACCGCTACGTGACCAAGAACCGCGTCGTGCGGCTACTGCAGCAGCGCTACGTCTTCGTTGGCTGGGACGTCTTCGTGGCGCTCGACGCGCTGGGCATCGACCCGTACAACCCCAAGCTCGTGGTCAACAACGACACGGCCGTGGCCTCTTGCTCGCTCGGGTCGCTGCTACAGCAGATGTACCAGTCGGGACCGAGCGGGCTGGTGTCCTTCGCTGGCGACTACATTTTCGAGAGCGGCGGGTTCTCGAGCGACCCGCTGGTCCTCAAGTTCCCGACCAAGAAAGCGATCGCCATGGGGTTACTGGAGACCAAGCCCGTGGCTACCGGCAGGTCGACTGAAGTCGCGACGAAGGTTCGTTATGCCCCGCCAACATCGTCAGCTGCGGTGTCGTCGTCGCATCAAGCACCGACTATGATGACGGACAGACGCGGAGATGATGTCAAGGAGAGCAAGGCCGTCAACGACGAGATGGCGCCGGTGCACGAGGAGTTCAAGAGCCTGTTCGACCGGAGGCTGAGGCTGTTCTCCGAGGGGACGTACGGCCGCCTGCTGCTCGTGGACGACCACGAGACGGGCAAGTACGGCAAGAGCGAGACGGGCTACATGGAGTACAGCCTGCGCGACGCGCTGTCCTACATGGGGCTGCACGACATCAAGTTCGTGCTCGGCAAGAAGAAGAAGCTGCGCGTGTACTAGGCAGGTAGGCGCTTGGGATATCGACACCAATCAGTGATTGCAACGAGTGACGAGCTGAAGCAGCTTCGGTTCTTCACGTCTTCAACGAGGAGAGCGTTCTCGGCCAGTTTCGCATCGTGTTTGGGCAGTCGCCGTCTGGTTGAGCAATCCTCGAGAACAACGTTTTAGACAGACATCAGCTATATTTTAGGGCAATGCTATGGACGAATTAAATCATGTTGGAACAGTCGAAGGACACCAGCATCTCTGTTTTAGAGGCGATACATATATGTTTTACATGAGTGATATCAATGATTTAGGGGTATTATGGGTGATTTTAGACAGTAGTCCGCCGAATTGCGGAGACCCAGATTTACGAGAAAAGGGAGGTCATCCCTTCCAACGACGTAAAACAACGGCAACACCCGTCCTGGCCACTGGCAGCAGAGAAGAACCCCTTTTTTCTCCCCGGCACCAGCAAACGACAGCGCGCCGACCGCGTTTTGAGGGGGAGAACAAGCAGCGAAGAAGGGAGGCAGACGCCATGCATGCACAGCCTCCTGCTTGGCTCTTTCTTGGCTTATCGATCCTGGCAGGCAGGCGGAAGCCCTTTATCCAGCGTCCTGTTGTGCTCGAAATATTGCGTTCATCCCGTCATTACACTTGTCTCCAGTATGCATCGCCCACCATGCAGCCAGTGGCCGGACACATTCCGACCAGTTGCCTTTTTTTCGGTTCGTCCCGACTAAGAAGAAAGGCCAACGGCGAAGTGACAAGCAAGCCTTCGTTCGTGTACTCGCTTCTTACGGCATTTCCGATAGTGACGAGTGTATCCGATGGGCTGCGCGGCATCTACCAGCGCCGTGGACGCGCACGGCGCGCATCCAGCGCCTGTGGTGCTGCTGGCGTCTCCCCCGTCGCGTCCGGAGCTCGACGGTGGCGGTGGCGCTCGGCGGCGGCGGCGGTCGTCGTCAGCGTTCGAGGGAGAAGACGCGCCTTTCTGGAAGGTCAAGCTGCGTGCTCCAGGGCAAGAAGTGCCGGCGCTCGCGGCAATCCAGGACAAGTATGGGGACGCGGCGGTGGACCATGTGTGGCTCGAGCTGGGCGAGTACAAGGGCGTGCCGATGGACGACCGCGAGGACGAGGACCAGGACGAGGCGCACTACTTCCCCGAGGGCCACGTGGCCGCGCGCTGGCGCAACCTGCAGGCGCTCGTGGAGCAGGTCGAGTCGGCGCCGCCCAGCTTCGGCGCCGCGCTGGAAGCCATGCTCGCGCGGCGCGCCGAGCTCGCGCGGTACAACAAGGAGTCGCGCCTGCTGCTGCAGCTCGCGCACACGGGCTACTTCGTCGCGCTTTCCGAGCGCTTCGAGGCCATGCTGGACGCGCTGTTCGCCACCTACGGGCTGCCGCAGAGCGGCTTCTGGATGGAGTGGCCGCGCGCGCTGCGCAGGGAGCGCGAGCGCCGCGTCGGCTTCTTCCGCGAGCTGCTGGAGGACGCCGAGCGGATGCGCCAAGAAGTCGGCGACGAGCGCCAGCAGCTCGAGATCATGACGCTCATCAAGTACGACATGGCCACGCATGCGGCGCGGATGACGCAGAGCGAGCGCCTGCTCGTCGCCGACGTGTACGAGCACATTGCGGCCGAGTCGGGCACGGTGCTGCTCTCGCTGCCGCACTGGTTCACGCCGCCGTGCGAGGTCCTCGTGCACCAGACACAGCAGCAGCAGAGGCCGGAGGACGACGGCGCAAGCAGTGAGCAGCTGGCCGAGTCGTACGAGACGTGGGGCGGCCGCCGCGTCGCCACGATCGTCGTGCCTCGCGAGTGGAGCGAGGAGTTCTTCATCTGGCAGGCCTCGCGCTGGGCCGAGCTGCGCCACGCGCACGTGCTGGCCATGCTCGGCGCCTGCCACGTCGGGCCCGATATGTTCTACATCCACGAGGAGGTCATGGGCGTCGACAAGCTCTTCCTCGAGGGAGCCCCCAAGTGGCGCATCCTCTACCAAGTCGCGCTCGGCCTGCAGTACCTGCACGAGCGCGGACTCGTGCACGCCGGTGCGCTGTCCATGGACAGCATCATCATTAGCAGCGGCAACAACAAGGGGCTGCTCACGGGTGTCGGTTGGGTGCCGCACGATGCACAGGACTCCAGCGCTCGAGACAACGCTGCCCGCGAGTTTGCGCGCCAGTTCGTCTTCGGAGGCGCGCACTACTTGAATGGGGATGCTAGTGACGCGATGGTGCTTCCGCCCAGTGTCCTGAACGACCTGTCAGGCTTCGGACGGTGCGTTGAGGGCGTGCTGCGTGGCGAAGCGTGGCGACAGAGCGGGTACCCGAACGAGTTCCCGACCGAGCTGCACGTGGACGGGCTGGCTGGCCAACTGGTCAAGCGGCTTGGCGGCTTGGAAGCGTCTACGAGTGGCAGGTCGCAGCGGCAGGTGGCGCTGTCTGAAGCTGTGAAGCTGCTGGAAGAGCTGTCCGTGCAGGAGCACAAACTTGCGCTCGGAAGTACAGGCAGCAACGACAGTAACGGAGAGGCCGACGTGCCGCTCCCTCAGCTGCTGTTGGACGTGAACACGTTTGCGATCGGCACGGTCGGCGCGCCGCTAGTCAACGTGATGGAGAACGTCCGTGCGCTGACGGAGCGCGTGACGGTCGACTTCGGCGACATCACGCTGCTGAACCACCAGGTCTATCTGCGCTTTGCCGACTTGTACGCGCACGTGACGGCGCAGGCGAACGGGATCTTCGATGCCATCTTCCTTCGCAGCTTCGGCCCGCTGCTCGAGTGCTTCTGCGGCATCCTCGAGCGCTTCGAGGATCGTCAGGGGCAGTACACGAACGTGCTCTGGTCCCTCGCGACGCGCAAGGCGAGCGAGGACTACATTGCTCTCCACCACCGCATGGACCGGCTGCTGACGCTGCTGGAACTCGAGAAGCCGAGCGACGTGCACGACTGGCGCTCGCAGTGGGACCAGATCCACACGAGTCTGCGCGTATGCGCGATCAAAGTGCTGACCGACACGGAAGCCATCGTGTCTTCGGTTGTGGGCGACCAGGCGACGTACAACGAAGGCGCGGCGCGGTTTGTGGTCGGCTCGCTGCTGTTTGAGCTGACCAAGCACCGCAGCAGCTACCCGGACGAGGCGGTGCGGTCCATGACTCTGGCGGGTATCGAGCTCGCGCAGCACGTGATCCAGCGCGGAAGCAGCGACAAGAAGGCCAAGAAGAACGGCAAGAGCGCGCCGGCGTACACGTACGAGTCGTTCCTGCCCCGCTGGTTCATCCCATCGTACGAGGTGCTGTACTCGTCGCTATACGAGAAGATCCCGAACCAGGTGTACCTGGGCGACTGGTTCGACTCGCCGACGATCGTGTACAAGACGGTGGGTAAGGCGACCGCAGCCAACACGGAGCGCTTCTCGTCCATGGTCGAGCAGTACGTGCGCATCGACCACCCGAACGTGATCCGCACGTATGGCGCGTGCCACGTCGGCTCGGAGCAGCTCCTGCTGTGCGAGATGACGCGCACGTCGTCGCTCAAGGACCTCGTCGCTGGCGGCGCGACGCACCCAGCGTTCGTATGGTCGTACATCTGCGATGCCACCATGGGTCTGGAGTACCTGCACGAGCGCGGCATCGTGCACGGCGGGCTCCAGAACAGCGTCATCATGCTCGGCACGGACAACAAGATCAAGATCACGGAGTTCGGGATGCGCACTAGCAGCACCGAGACGGAAGCCGGCAGCGCTGGGAGCAGCAAGCGGTCGGGCATGTCGCGCTGGACGGCGCCTGAAGTGCTCGAGGGCGACGAGCCGACGCCCGAGTCGGACATCTACGCGCTCGGCATGTGCATCGTGGAGGCGCTGACGTGCGAGGAGCCGTGGGGACCCGACGTGTCCGAGGTGGCCGTCATCTCGGCCGTCAAGAAGGGCCATCTGCAGCCGCGGCCGCAGAGCGTGAGCCCGGAGCACTGGGCGCTCGTGCGCCGCATGTGCCGCTACGAGCCGAGCGAGCGCACGAGCCTGGCCGCCGTCGTCGCGTGGGCCACGAACGCCGCGCGCGAGGCCGCCATGCCCGTATTGAGCTGAGCAGCTGAAGGTGTGGAAGGAAGGTGGAGGAGGAAGAGGAGCGAAGAGGTGAAGAGGAAGACGAGAAAGCTGTCGAAGAGCTTCGATGAGGGTAAAATGCACGCGCATCAGTGGCAAGTCGGATTGTGAATAAGACGCGCGTGAGCTAATGATGGAGAGAGTTCTTAGTCGGTGGAAGTTCATACTTGAAGTGTTTTGTTTCGCTGGTCGAATGGGTACATCATGTACGCTATCCTCACCCAGGTAGGACCGGTCACCCAACGTTCCTATCTACTTGTTCTCTTCACTAGTCGATCCGCTTCCCGTTTCTCCTCCCCAATCTAATCCTCTCGCGCGTCCGTGTCGAGCGAGTCGTGGTACTGTTTGCGCGCGGCGGCGATGACGAGCTCGCGGATGTGCGGGCTCTTGGCGACCGTCTTCTCCCAGTACCCGCCCGCCTTCATCTTGCGCGCGCACTCGACCACGGCGGCGTGCTCGCCCGCCGCGTCCAGCACCTCGAGCGCCACCTTGTACGGCGTCGCCTCGAGGTCCACGTCGCGCCGGTACGACTCCTCGAGCAGCAGCACGATGTCGCGGTCCAAACCGCTGGTGGCGCAGCGCACGATCGCGTGTCCGATGGTCCACGCGTCCCACGTCACGAGCCGCTCGTAGCGCTTGAGGAACGCGTAGTACGACACCCGCATGCCCTCGGCGAAGATGCCGTTCTCTGGATGTTCGCCCTGCTCGCGCAGCTGCTTGAGCTGCTTGGATGTCACGTCCAGCACTCGCTGCAGCGCTCGACGGCTCAGCCGGGAGTTGGATGCGTCCTCGTGGTGCGTCAGCCCCCTCAACACCTTGCTGCGCCGCTTCAAGTGGTCGCCCTCCTCCTGCACGACCTGTTCCTGCCACCGGTCGAGACACGCCAGCAGCGTCGGCAAGTCGTCGTTCGACGCGCACAGGTTGATGAGCAGCGAGTTGAGCAGCGCGCGCTGCCGCGGGTGCTGCGTGTCGAAGAAGCGCTCGACCTCGACGCGGTCGAACTCGTTGTCGTCGCCCAAGACGCCGGCCACGAGCGGGTACAGCAGCTGCGCATAGATCTCCGGCCGCAACTCAATGCCCGTGGACCAGACCGTCGACCGCAGCAGCCCGAGCGCAGCGCCAATGTCGCCAGCTCGCAGACTCTGAAGAATGCCTTGAGAGACCGTGTGCACCGTGCGAGGGATGACATTGGCGAACTTCTGGAACAGCTCGACGATCGTCGGGCACTCAGTCAGCAGCTTGTGGTGCTCGGCGTCTCCATGTTCGCGGGCACGGGCCCGGAACTGCGCGATGCTCTGGAAGAGCTCCTCGACCGTCTTGTTGCTCGCCTTGTTGTTGTACAGCTGCATCTCGTGCAGCAGCTCCATCATGTGGCGGAAGTTGCCGTCGTGGATGGCGCTCAGCAGCAGGTAGTTGCTGATGCTCGAGTCCTGGTCGCGCGTCGTGTACACGCGCTGCTGGTCGTTTGCGTGCGTGTACAGGTCCACCACCTGCATGCGCTCGTCCTCTGTATCAGCGCACTCGAGTGCGTGCGCGAACGACACAGCGTCCACGCTCACGCCGTGCTTGTCGGCGTCCAGCAGCAGCGCGCGGACCACTTGATGCTTTCCAGCCGCAGCCGCCGCGCTTACCGCGATCGACGTCCGCTTCGAGTCGCGGCTCAACGCCAGCGGGAACCGGTCCAAGTAGCGGAGGAACAGGCGGTCCAGCGCCGGCGACTCGCTCTCTGTCGATGTTGTAGGATCAAGCTCAGCTTCCTCGGTGCTAGTGGACGGTGTGAAGACCTCTGGGGAGTGCAGGAGGATGCGGAAGAGCGCGTGCGAGGCCGAGTAGCTGGCGTGGAAGCGCCACTGCTCCATGACCTCGAGCAGCTTGTCGACGCGCTGGCGCATGCCGGCCGCCTCCTCGTCCGCGTACTTGGCCGTGCACTCCATGCGCAACAGGAAGTTGAGCGCGTCCGACTCGAAGACGCCCAGGCGGTTGGGCTGGCCCAGCACGAAGGCGCGGTAGAAGCTGCGCACGCGGCGGTCGCGGCCGGCGTCCACGAGCGCCCAGAGCGTCAGGCGCAGCATCTGCAGGCGCTCGAACGACAGGTAGTGCCACGTACGCGCGGCTCGCGGCGGCGCCAGCACTCGGGAAGCCGCCTCATGCTCGCAGAAGACGTCGAACAGCGCGACCGCTTGCTCCGGTTGACCGGCGCGCGACGCCTTGTACAACAGCGACAGGTAGTGCTTCTCGCGTAGTCGAACGCCGCGTGAGTCAAGCTCGTGGAAGGCTGCCATAGCGTCGTCTAGAGGCGTCTCGGACGCTGTTAGCGCTTGTTTGAGCGCCTGTTCGGGTGCGTGAGCGGTCAGGAGGGACGCCGAGGGGTCTGGAAGGTGGTGCAGCAGCGTGTGAGCTGGCTGTGGCGCGGCGGGAGGGCTGGACGCGAGTGTGGAGGCGGCGAAGGCGGCGTCGGCCGGAGTGAGCGACGTGAAGAGCCGGGTTACCGCGTTCACGGACAGCTGGGAGGCCGCCAGCAGCGCCGGACGGAGCGCGAGGCGACGCAGAGACCGCAGGCCGACAGCGGCGCGCAGTTCCATGGCGAGGCGGGCGTTAAGGGGCCGCGGGGAGCTGGGGAACTGACGGATCGAGGCGTCAACAACGAATGGGAGGTTGCTGGTGTGGCAACCAACACCGCCCGCCGGAAGCGCCAGTTTTGACTTGGATAAAGTATGGGTGAGCAACCGTTTTTGGCGGCGTCACGGCCGCATGTCATTGTCCCTTCGTCGTACCTAACCGAGTAATCCCTGTGCTTGTACCCTCTGATCAGAGTGAAGGTCACGTTGAAGTGGCTGAGAAAGGCCGCAATGCAACCAAGGTCTCCACTGCGTATAAGACCGCGTCCGAATGGGCCGACGCCCTTTGTACAGGTCGTCACTTTAGAAAGAGCGCGGTCGAGCATACGTCGGGCTTTGCTACGCGTCCGCTGGGTCTGGAAAGGGCGGCAGGCAGGCAACAAGTCGACGACGCAGCGCGCGGCCGCCATGACAGGCGCCATCTTCCCGCCGCTGCCGCCGCCGCTGCCCAAGACGGCGCCGCTCCCGCTGGTTCCACGCTCCAGCCCTCCTCCTCCGCTCCCGGTGGGTGTTGGAGCAGCTCGAGCGCCGCAGGACGACGTGAAGAAGGCGGCGCCTGTCTCGACGCCTACTAAACGCAAGTTCGGGACGGTGCTGACCAACTCGGCGGCGGTAAACTGCTCGGGAGGCGAGTTGTTCGAGCCGAAGAAGCCGGTGGTTGACAGGGACGCGGCATCGAGGCGGTACTACCACCAGTACAAGTACACGCCGCGTCACGGGATCCAGAAAGCCTATGTGGCGTCGGGAGGACGTGTTTGCGAGCCAGAGTGCGAGGAGCAAGACAAGGAGAACGCCGGTCCAAGAGATGCAAGTGCGGTCAAGCAAGCGGTTGAAGGGGAGCTGCCTCTGTCGGCGTGGGACAACTATGTCCACTGCCACGACGGGAACGACTCCAGCGATGCGTCGATATGGTCTGTCACGCCGACGGAGCTGGCGGAGAGTGCGGACACGATGCGCGTCTCGGTCAAGTATCCTCGAGGCGGCCGCGACCTGATGTTCCCCAAGTTCTACGCACTGCCAGTGTTCAAGACGTCCAGGTGTCTAGGCACCTTTCGCCTTCTGTTGCTCTTACCTCTGACGTGTGTTGGCTGTGGCAGATACTGCGATGAGCCGGCGGGGACCGAGGAGACCCAAGAAGAGAACAGACACGCGACACTTAGCTACCAAAAGGGCTGTACACTGTCTGCAGAGTCGCCCAGCTTCGTTCCCCAAGACACATCCTGGGAAGACACATCCAGCGAGTTCATGCAAATGGTGCGTCCCCGCATGCTAAACCACCTGGTAGTAGTGTGATCTGATGGGCTCCACTGTCAGCTGAAGACCTCGCTCACGGCCAAGAAGGTCGCGCCTCACATGGACTGGTGGCCGGTACGTTCATCTAGCTGCTATAGCGGTTGTTGATTCACATACTCACGGTTGTGATGCGAGCGCAGGGAGACTGGAAATGCAAGAAATGCGGTGCGTGCCGCTGGTTGGAGGCTCAGGTCGCAAATGCCGCTGGACTTACATGCACGCATCCGTCCATGACCTCCTCCATCACCAAGGCAATCATGTACGTTGCTATCTCTGCTCACGAAGTCTCTTATCAGCACGCTCACCACCGACCTTCACAACTACTTCTGCGGATACGACCAGAACTTCTCCTACAGGCATGCATTGCAATCACTTCACTTCATCACAATCCACATCAAAACGAGTGACTGACATGCTCTACTGCCAACAGAGAGATGTGCAAGCGGTGCCGAGTCGGCAGGTTCGAGGACGCAGGCTTTGTGTACGCGCCGCCCTCCGTTCGCCAGACCGTCGCTGCATGAGGTACGTTCCTCGATTGTGCCGAGCCTCCCTCGCCATCACACGAGCATGCTTCACTTGCAGACCACCCAACAGCGCACATTCGCTCCAAGATCGCTGGACGCCCGACTCCTCATCACCGCATCAGCCTCCATCCCGGCACTAAGTTATTCCTCGCAGCGTCACGCCGCTCGTATACTTTTGAATCAGCAGTCCCGTGCTCTCACCACGATGCTCCCACCCAGTCCTCAGTTCTCCTCGTCATCGTTCGGGGGCGGAGGGCAGTGCTGCTTGATGAGCTGCTCCAGGTGCGGCGCGTTGGCACCCGCCACTTCACCCACCGGCTTTCGATCCTGACCAGCCAACCGGCGCCACAACAACCAAGCGAGTCAGCCACTCATATTCCCCATGCAGCAAAGCGCTTGCGACCGCGTCGGCATTCCACGTCGATTGTCGCATTGCGGCTCGACGACGACGAGCGGACAGGACTCACCTTGAAGAGCAGGAAGCGCGGCTTGCAGCTGCCCGAGTCCTCCACGCCGTCCACGTTCAGGTTCACGTTGAGCTGGCGTGCGAGTCAGCCAGGCGGCAAACAAACAGGTGAGTCGAGGCGTACGGCATGCTCAAACCGGCGAAATGACGCGTCGACGCCGCGCTCGAGGCTTCGACGCATGGATACAAGGCCATCGTCAAGCCGAAACAGACTCCGACGTACCGAAGCGAAGGTGATCCGGCGGTCGGCGGCCTCGATCTCGGCCGACAGGCGCTTGTACGTCGGCTCCATCACCTTGCACGGGCCGCACCAGTCCTTGTGCGCGTCCACGACTGGGCGTTGACATACAGCAAGTAGGCGATGAGCAGGCAGGCGACAGTGGGGACGCGACGATCGACTCGCTGCCAGCCGATGTGGCACCGGAACAAGCACGCGATGTGCCACATCGGCCACCAAGACGAGCAGGACTGCAGTCTTTGTACGCACCGAGCAGCTTCTTGTCGCTCAGGTCCAGCACCGACGCCCAATGCTCCGCGTCGCGCACCTTGGTCACCTCCATGTCGACGATCTGTGCGATCTAATCGCTCTTGGGTGTGAGCTATGCTAGGACTCTGGGAATCGCGAGACGCTGACGGTTCGTGAAGCGGCGTCGCAACTCGCTGCGGCGTCTCTTTAGCTCTCCAAGCAACCGGCGACATTCGACTCGTTATCAACTACAACATGGAGAAGGAGACTGAACATTGGAGCGAGTGAAGGAGCGAACGACAGTGGCTGTCCATTGGTATTTACACTCGCTATGGACTGCTAAGCCACTGCTGACGTCGTCGTCGAGGGCATTCAATGCGGAAACTAAATAGTATGGTGGTCGGTTTCGTCGGGTTGGAGCATCGCGCAATGCTGCTGCGGCCGCGTCTTGGAGCTGATCCTTCGATCGGAAGAGCGACGGCGGCGGACTGGAGCAATTGGCGGTAAGAGAGGGGCTCGAGTACGTGGAGACGTATAGATAGAGGGCTGCTGGTCAGCGGCGACTGCGTCTGCTGGAGTCGCGCGGCTTGACTTGGAGGTCACGAAGTATGGAGGGTGGAGGATGGGAGACGGCGGTGCTTAGACCGAGAGCGAGTGCTTGGGACGGGTGAGGTCGACGCAGCCGTAGAAGCTCTTGAGCAGCTTGACGAGCTTGCAGTTCTCCTTCTCGCAGCGGTTCATGACGAGCGGCGGGCACTTGCAGAGCGCCTCCTGGAGCTCGAGCAGGAAGGCGTTGAGGAAGAGCACGCGCTCGCGCACGACCGACTTGGAGTTCTTGCCGAGCAGCCGGCCCTGCATGACGGGGAATTCGGTGCTCGCGAACACCGGCACGAGGAAGCTCGAGAGCAGACACTTGTCGGCGCCGCCGCAGCACGAGGCCGAGCCCTGGAAGTGGCGCTGCGCGAGCCGCTGCAGCTGCAGGAAGGCCGAGAAGCGGCGGAAGACGATCTCGCCGTCGCTGTACGGGTCCGTCTGCACGCGGATGGCGTAGTCCGTGTGGCCCTGCTCCTTGCGCGTGTCCACCACCTCCGTGTGCACGGTCGTGAGCGTCGTCGAGAGAGGCAGCATCCTGGTCAGGCGGTCGGAAGCTTGGTAGCTGAAGCTGAAGTAGAAGTGCGAAGGCGCTGGCGAATTGCGGAATGACAGGAGCAAATGGCAATGCAGAAGCGCGGACTGCACTGCTCGTTTTCTTGTTCGGCTTATCTCGAAAATAAGAAGCAGCACTGCCACTCGAGACTTGCTCAGATGGTACAGAGCGGTTCAATCAAGGCGCTGGCTGGTCAGCACTCGCTCACTCACCCGTTGGTTCCGAGACGGCTCCGGCCTCACGCAGCGACCGGATGGGCCGGCACTGGCGCGCGTTGGCTGGCGCATGCGGCGCGACGAGAGACGAGCGCCGGCCACAGGCGAACCAACTGCCTGACGGCCGCTGCCAGCCGACGCCGTCGACTTGCCGTGCGATGGAAAACGGTCTGACTACTGCGTCAACGGATACACTTCCGTGCTTAGCGCATTTTACTTGATTACTATTTTGTGCAGGTTTGCTAAAACGGTTTCACTACCGGAATAAACACATGTGAACATACAAATGTAGGCATATATGTCATACATACAGGTTTAGATCAGGTTGATTTCCGAGCTGTCTTTGGATAAATATTGACAGGAATGCTTCTTACATTCTCCAATACTTGAGGTGTCGGTTTTGGCCGGTCGTTGCGTTGGATATCCAATTATGCAGGTAAATCATCCCGCGATTGAACGCCCAAACTTCAGAGTTTCGGCGCTGTTTGTGCCGCAAGGCCGGAGGCAATCAGCGCCGTCGCAAAATGTGGCGAGTTCTCTTCCTGGTCTTGGATCCCGCAGGCCATTAGATCGCCTGGCAGATGCTTACATCGGCCAACTCTCGCTCAGCGCGCACCTACTTCATGGTCTGGCATGTTGCGAGATCCTACGATGCTGTCGCGCCGTCCACCCGACACGTCTCACTTTTCATACAACAATCAAGCGATAGGTAGAGCTTCTTGGCGCGATTTAGATCCGGAAATGAGCGGGAACAGCGCGGTTTGAGGAACCTTCAAGCATCGTCCAAGCTCGTCAGGCGAAGTGCAATCCTCAAGTTTTCATTGCGCGAGTTATTTCCGAAATTCGCTGAATCAAATTGTTGTGACCTCCAAATTCTCGAGTTTGAAGACGGAAATCGAGCCAAAACCACATGTGGCTAAATTCTATTTGATGGGGAACTTGCTCTGACTGTTTTTGGTCGATCCAAGCCATGTGTCGATGTGAAATTCCCGATGCGAGCGCCACATGGAGGCAGCAACGTCGTTCCACGCGTCGTGCGCGGCATGTCGCCGCCTTGCGCGGCAGAGACGTTTGACACTCGACACGCGGAGCATTGCGGGCGCCATCAGCACGCCACAATCGTCGACGTACGAGCACCAAGGCGCGAGGAATCCGCTGCGACGATAATGACACATGTTTTACGATGTGCCCCTACTTTCAAACATGTGTTTTAGAATACTGGAGCAGGTCGTTACTTTATCCAACCTTGTGGCTGTCTGTGAGGGACCTCTCGATGCTGGAGCTGGAGAAGTTTCAGGCGGCGTTTGGTCCCTTTCGGAGACGCACAGACAAGTAAGGCTCACAAGCACGATGCGTGCGCACGAAACGTCTTGCAGTAGCCTAACGACAACTTCAACGCGCGTCAGTCGGCTTGGGACATTCGACACGCCAGCAGCGCGGGTCTCGGGTCCTGCAGGCCGTCCATGGACGCCTCCACCTGATTGAAAAGCATGCGACCACCATTGCTCGAAGGTAGGACTGGTTTCAACGCGAAGAAAATGCTCTTGTCGCGGCGCTTCGAGCGCTATGTGGCCCCAAGACGCACTGTTTCATGACCAAGTTCAAGAGTGCAGCGAATGAAACCGCGCGAAGGGCGGACTGACCTGGGATGGCCAGCAACGAACGTTCTAGCCTTGATCCCTCCAATGGACCGAAAAAGCAATCGCGGCTCTTGGATGGCAGCACCCGCTATGGAGGCAATGGGAACTTCTTCAATGCAATGTGTTGCTGTCTCCAAAAATCAAAGTCTGCATTTTGATTGCAAAACGCAATGATAAGCTGGTTTGACATTTTGAACTCATCACCAATCAACATTCGACTGACTTGTGCACCGTGGGACGCCATTACGAACCGAGTGTCGGACCAACGAGCGAACGGAGGATGTGACGAGGACGTGGCCCCCACTGGCCAATGCTGGCTGGCTGCTCGAGCTTCGATGGCGATCGTGGAGGTCGAACCACTGGCTGCGCTTGACTTGGTGTCGGCATGCACTGCCCGCCCATCCATCCAGCGTTCGCTTCGCATATCGAGCGTCAGCCAGCAGCAGTCGCCGTCATTCCAACTCAACTCACGACGCCACAACGCCATGCGTGTCAGACCTGTTTAGACGCAGCACTTGCGTCAGTCTAGCCCAGCTTTGCATCACAGCCCGCGCGACCACTGTTGCTGACGCGAGCCGCGCAGTCTGAACATCGATTGACCGAGTCGAGACACTCAACAACGCCTGCTGAATGTCAAAACGCTGCGACCACACGGGGACCAGATTGGTTTGTCTGGTGGTGGGCAGGACCGCGTCCGGTCAATCAGACGTGCAGCAGCGAGGCAAATGAGCACCGCGAGGACTGGCCGAGAAAGAACGTCAACCGTTAAAGGAGCAGCACAGAGCATGCGGGCAAGCCGCTTCAAGGTGAGACCTTCTGCTTGGGTCGGTTCGAGAGCATGGAAGCCGTTGGTGGGATCACATGCATGCTACCTGACGCAAGCAAGGAGCGGTTGCTCACGCTCGAAAACGACGCGTGATGCGTTACCGTACTGAGCAACACAACTTGAGCGTCGCGCGCACGCAAGGCGACCCATCAGCCGCCAAGTGCATTCAGAATCCCCGAGACCTGCAGTTGAATGTCAAATTAGAACCTTTGCTGACGTCCGAGGCCATTGTGGGACTCCTGGAACAGCAAGATGGTCCGTTCCGCCTTGCCCTGCTATGCATATGCACTCCCATCCTGTCTGAGCAATCGCTGCGCGTCCACGAGGATGTGAACGACTGACTGACCAACCGGTCACTCTAGCCGATGGTCAGGTGCTTCTTGTTGCCGAGCACGTGCTTGATGTCGTGGATGCCCATGTACGACAGCGCGTCGCGCACCGTGTACTCCATCGTGCCGTCCTCCGCCTTGCTGTACTTGCCCGGCGCGTTCGTGTCCACGAGCAGCAGCGTGCCATACACGCTCTCGGCAAACACACACAGCCTGCGTTCAAAGAGGCCGCGGAACTCCTTCTCCGTCTGTAAGCGGGCGTCGTTCTCCGCTGCGGCGTCGCCCAAGGTCGATTTGTCGGTCGTCGGGTTCCCGAGCGCTGTCCCCTCGTTCGAGACCGCGTACCTAGCCTTAGCCGCTGTTGACACGCCCGACTGGAGCTTGGTGCTCGCCAGTAGCCCCATCTGGATCGCTCGACGCGTCGGGTACCGGAACTGGACGGGCTTGCGCGTGAACCCTCCGCTCTCAAAGATGTAGTCGCCGGCGAGAGTGACCCATCCGCTCGGGCCAGACTGGTACATCTGCTGCACCAAGGCGCCAAGGGAACAGGAGACCAAGGCCGAGCCATGGTGGACGAGCGCTGGCTGGAACGGGTTGATGCCAAGCGCGTCGAAGGCCACGAAGGCGTCCCAGCCAACGAAGATGTATCGCTGCTGCAGCAGTCGCACGACGCTGTTGGTCGCCACAAGCTTGTACTTGGTAAGCAGCATGATGGAGCCGATCCCCCAGCCAATGAGTGTCAGGAAGGACAGGAGCACGACGAAGTCGCACATGACCTCGCTCTTCCAGAAGCTCGCGTAGCTCGGCAGTCCGCCGTACGTCGGGACCTTGAACGGGACCGCCTTGACCATAAACGTGACGGACGCACGGCCCGTCAGGAATATGTAGAGCAGCAGGCCGAGGATGACGCTGTAGAGCTTGTAGCTCATGAAGAGCGCGACGGCGTCGACGTACCATTCCATCTTGTGGCGCCACGCCGGCTTGATGACGCGGAACTTGCGCAGGCTCCGGATCATGAGCTTGAGCGTGAGGCGCTGGACCGTGTGCACGAAGCACATGAGCCACGAGATGCGCGTGAGCGCTCCGCAGCAGAAGATGAAGTTCTCGAACGTGATCTTCCGGACCAGGTACCACGTGCCGTAGCCGTAGATCACGTACGTCGTGCGGATGTTCACGATGGCGTCGAGGATGCTGAGCGTCATGTACAACCAGTGGTTGATCCACAGGTCGGACGCCATCAGCACCTTGCCCTTGAGCCGGATGATGGTGTTCTCGTCCTCCGCGACGGTCGTGGCCACCGTCATGGACGGGAAGACCCAGCGAAGCAGGCGGAACTCCTTCAAGAACCGCAGCTTGGTCGGGATGTACTGCACCGCGGTCGACTGCACGATGGCCATCAAGATGCCAGTCGCGATCAAGACGATCGCCACGATGCCGTACGCGACCGACACGACTTGAGCGAACCATCCACCGCCATGGACTGCGACGGTGAAGGCCGCCGCGTCGTCCGACGGCGTCACCCTGAACAGCCGACGCTTCCAGTTGCTGCTGAGCGCCGCAGGGTTCGCGATGCACTTGCTCGTCTGCAGCTCCACGTGGTAGCTGCCGCCCGACCAGTATGAGTGCTGCAACATCCAGTCCGTCTTGAACTCGAACTCCTCGTCCGGCCGGCCAGCGCACCGCAAGTACGGCGCTCCCTTGACGCCGTTCTCCGCGACCGTGTACGTCTGCACCGCCAAGTCGTCTTTGAGCGCGTCAAAATTGTCCAGGATGTACTGGTGGCATGCCGACATGTTTCCGTGGGTCTCGTTGCAGCTGTCGATCCACGCCGGCTGCAGGTTGAGGAGGTCGCAGTGCGGCGCCGAGATGCTGTACGTGTACCGCGTGAGTCTGCGCGTGCCGGTTCCCCAGAAGTCGTCGTAGCGGCCGATCATGAGCGACACGTTCATTGTGTTGACGCGCATGCAGACGCTGCGGTCTTGTTTGATGGACTTCATATTGCGCAGCGGGCCCTCGATGAACCGGTAGTTGTTCCCGACGTCCGTGAGGTTGACCATAGCGTCCTGCCGCATCGTGTCGTACCGCATGTTGTCGTAGTTGACGTCGCCGTCGATGAACCGCGTGCGCACATAGTCGTACTTGCCGGTCGCGAAGAGCACCACGGGGTTCTCTCGCAGTCCGGTGAAGAGCGTCAAGAACGTCGCCACGAGGTTCACGGCGATGATGACCAGCTGAACGGTGTTGCCCATCCATTTGGCGCGTGTCATCGTCGATTACCCTCGGTCGTGGCTGGAGTCGAGCAAGTGGCACGATCGTGGACCGAACTTCTCGCACTCTTGGCGTGGAGTCCAGTCTTTTCGGCAATGCGTTTGTTGCAACAGCTTCTCTTCGCCGCTGGGCGACCGAATTGGCATCGTGACAGGGGGCTCCCCACTCGCTGGACCAGTAATAGCTGCTCTTGTCGATCGATGCGCGCTGCTGTGTGGCGGGCGGTGAGTCTCTTGTCTATCCAAAGACACATCGACTCTAAATTTATCGCTGACTCAGGGCCGCATTGAAAGGAGTGGCTTGGCCATTGAATGTGGTGCTGATTCGAGGATTCGACATCTGCAACTTGCAATGTGACGCGTGCCGTGAGATGAGATGCTGGGCAGGAGCGGTTGGTTGTCTAGTCCCCGAAATAGACGTTCCGCAACACAGGCATCAAGATAAACGATCTTGACAAGAGCCGGAAGGGGTCCAGATCTAATTTGAGCACGAGTTCAGTTTCCCACTTCCCGATCCTTGGAAGCTGGTATGGATACCAGATCCGTTGCTTTCTGGTCAATCTTTTCGAGACACTACCCGATCCTTGACAAATCGGACGATATGTTTCAACCGGGAGGTTTATGTCGCTTCGACTGCATCGCTAAGTACTGATTCGGTACGCCTCCAGTCCGCTGAGGCGGTCAGCGTCTCGGCCAGAACAAGTCCAACGACACCCAATTTGAGGTGGTGGTGTGTGCGTGTGTGTGTGGGAGGGGTATTCTCCAGCGCTTGTGACGGGTTCTTCATGCCACCAAGTAGGATCCTGTGTTGTTTGTCATGCAGCTACAACCACCGCAACTTCTTTCAATTCCAAACTGCCGTGCAGATCGCAGCCATTGGTGCTGACTCCCATTCGCATCGCTGACAAGCATGAAAGTTCGAGCGTTCAAATATGTACAGTGTGGGCAATTACTATACTGCCACCCCCGAAAAGTTCAGTTTTTCAGCCAATAATACGATTTTGGCAACGTTGTTTTGACCAATGGGAAGAGCACATCAAACGGAAGCGATCGGCGTTTCAAGCGCCTCATTCCGAGAAAACTCGCTTGTGGACAAGCTGAAGCCGTTCGGCGCTCCCGGCCGGGGGGGGCAACAGCTATACTGCCATCGCGTCTATTACTAGGTTCGTAGCGTTGCTTTAGCCTGCCATTGCTGCTGCGTGCTCGACTGCTGTTGGGTATTCGCTCGTCTAACTGTCATGTCATGCTTTTACCTGATGATCAGATACCATGCCACGAGGGACTGCACTCACTGAAGCCGAAAAGGCGACCATCCTGGCGCTCCAGCGCCACGGGTTGAGCGAGCGGGCCATTGCGGCGGACCTTGGGCGCTCCCGTCCAGCAGTGCACGCCATCCTGGTCGACCCAGAGGGCGCCAACGTCGTCAAACGGCCGGGGCGAAGGCCGAAGCTGACACCAAACGCCAAGCGACGCCTGCTGCGTGAGGCCTCGAAGGGGGATCTGAGTGCTCATGCCCTCCAAGAACAGCTGGAACTCCCTGTCGGCGTCCGACGGGTGAAGCAAGTGCTCCAAGAGAGCTCCCTGCTGACGTACGAGAAGCGCAAGGCATCGCCAGTGCTGACCAAACGACACAAGGAGGACCGACTGACGTGGGCGCGCACCCACGTGACCTGGGACGACACCAAGTGGGCCAACTGCGTCTTCTCCGACGAGAAGAAGTTTAACTTAGATGGCCCCGATGGACTTCAGTATTACTGGCACGACTTGCGCCGCGAGAAGAAGATCTTCTCCAAGCGTCAGAGTGGTGGCGGCAGTGTCATGGTGTGGGGCGCGTTTTGCGCGCACGGGACGAGCGAGCTGGTGATCCTGGAAGGTACGCAGGACAGCGAAAGGTACATTGCTACCCTACCTGAGCATCTGCTGCCTTTTATCGATCGCGTCTACGGCCGAGAGTGCATTTTCCAGCAGGACAACGCGTCCATCCATGCATCCCGTGCCACCAAGTCCTTCCTCCAAGAGGAAAATGTCGAGCTCATGTCCTGGCCAGCGAAGTCCCCGGACTTAAACCCAATCGAGAACATGTGGGGAGTCCTCGCGCGGGCTGTCTACTCGAGCGGGCGCCAGTTTACGACGCGAGCAGACCTCATATCGACCATTCAAGACAGCTGAGCCAAGATCAACCTCGAGCTCATCAACAAGTTGGTCAAATCCATGCCGAAGCGGTGCGTTGCTGTCCTGGAGCTTCGGGGATGCAAGACGAAGCACTAGATCATGCTGAGAACGTCTGTACCTCGCTAAAAAGACACCGGCAGTATAGCTTTTTCCGACCTGGACGGGTTGCAGTCTACGGTTTCTTTTGGCTTGCTCTGAGTTTTTCTCGGAATGAGGCGCTTGAAACGCCGATCGCCTCCGTTTGATGTGCTCTTCCCATTGGTCAAACAACGTTGCCAAAATCGTATTATTGGCTGAAAAACTGAACTTTTCGGGGGTGGTAGTATAGTAATTGCCCACACTGTAGTCGACAGCCACGCGCTCTATAAACATATAAACACTAGCTCGCCTCGACCGCCTCGCGATGGACGTGCATCACCGCCGCAATGGCCACCGACAGACCCACGCGGTCCGCCGGCTCGTGATAGCACAGCCGTCGGATCAGCGTACAGTCGCCTTCCGAAACGTTCGACGGTCGCGGAGGCAGCTTCCCCTGCCGCACTTGCTCCACCACCACCTCATCCAACACGCTCAGTCTCCATGGCACCTCGCCGCTCAGCGCCTCCAGCACGACCATGCCGAACGCGTACACGTCGGACACCACCGTCGGCGCCTCGCCGCGCGGCAGCTCCGGCGCTGCCCACCGAGCCGTCAAGCTGTCCTTGATCGTCACCTGCGCGCGTCCGTCCGCCGTCATGTTGACGGCGTCGTGCACGAACTCAATGCCGAGCACCCGAAGGATCCCGTCTGGCAGTCCCGCCAGCTTTGGCGCGGTGGCACGTGCCTCCGGGTAGCACTGCGGACCAGTGCTCGCTCGTGCCTCGCAGAATGCCGTGACCTTATTGGTCAAAAGCGACGCGTTCTGGACTTCGATTGGGCGGATCCGCCCAGATCCCTCTGTGATTGGCTAATTTTGGGATGTGGAACTAGGTAACGGCGGCCCAGACCAATTTGAGGCCGCAGTATATTTGGCTAATCCCAATTCAGCATTGAAATCTTTCATATCTCATTGGACAAAAAATACTAAGTACGAAAACCTCACAAACTAATTCTCCCGCTCTGACTGGCTGAGAAACATGGTTGGCGGCGCCAACTTGGCGCCAAACGGTCAACACCCGCAAATTCGCACATGCGAAAGAGCCCGACCAAGTATTCAACGGAGGAGAAGGGCGCGGCTGTCGCAAGAGTTCGCGGCGGCGAGGCAGTATCCGTAGCAAGGGAACTGCATGTGTACCTGAGAGAACGCTACGCGGGTGGGTGTCCGCCGGGAACAACGGTGGGCAGCTTGCCACAGTGCGGCCATGGACGAAGCCGCTGCTCCCGCTAGACGCCGAGCACCACCTCTACAACTGGGTGATCAGACGTTAGATTGTCGGCCACCCAGTGGGTAGGGCAGCAATTTTGCGGAAAGCCCAGGAGGTGGCGGCGCTCGTGTGCGGTGAGAGCATCGGCGACGGCTGGTACAAACGCTTTATTGCTCGATTTCCTGCTTTTTACCCGCCGACTCGCTCGCCGACACGCCGCCGACAGCGCCGTAGACTCGCTCTCCTTCTCGCCCGCCGTCAGGTCCGCCGACTTGCTCTCCGACACGTCTCGAACACGTCCGCCAATCTGCCGCTCACTCACTGCCAACTCCTAAAATGGACAAGCAAATCGGTGTTCTCTAACAGAGCCCGTATAAATGCATAGATTCGCTGAATCAGTAATTATTTTTAATATCATATATGAAAGAGAACCTACTCCTTTTGATTGCTGGACTGAAAGCGAATGAACCCGATCTTTTTTTATACTGAAATCAAGTCAAAAAGCGGCCCCGTATTGATCGGTGGCCATTCCAGAGGACACCAGGGAAAATGTTGTCCCTGAGTCCACGCTCATTGGTCCATTGAAAGTGGCTCGTCCATAAAATCCAGAAGATCGCGAGCTTTCCGCAACTGTCGTTATTTATAAATTCCGTTTAGTGGATCCAGAGATATGACACACTCTGTGACTCTGGTTTTATTGCGGCCTCGAATTGGTCTTTCCCCATAGAAATGAAGGAGTGGCAAAGACGTGGTGATAGAGGATTACAATTAGCACCGCTGCAGGAATTCGTGGATAGTGTCGTTGCGGAGCTCTTTAACGAAACGATTTCAATCCGTTCGTTCGGGCAGACTTGGTACGACTGCTTTCCGTGTCCGCGTTGCTCTGTTAGCACTTCTGTGCTCGAGCTGCGCTTACATGGTGTCTGAGGCCGTGTCGTGGGCTGCGCTGGCCCGTCTTCACTCGCGCTTCGAAGCTAGCGCGCGTGACGCGACTGTGGCATTCTGTTAAACAGACGGAGCCCGTACACGTGGTGCAGTTCGTAGACGTTGACTGGTGTCACTCCCCCTCCCCACAATACACACATACGTCGACGTAAGTGAGGTCAGTGCACGAAGCAAGCAGTTCAGCTGCATGAGCTGCAGCGGCTTTCACTGCATACCTGGGGTGAGCATCGTCAGGTCAACTTCCTCCCACACGGTGATCTGCCAGAGCTCTTTCCCGACCACGTTCGCTGGAAGACGCTGATCATCTCGCAGATTTGATCGAAGGCGTCTGCTTAGTCGGCGTCCAGCAATTCCTGGTACGTTCCGTGCACGCGCTCTACGCATGTACAGCCGCCGAACGTGGAGCCCACAACGTACGTGTGTAGTCGACTCTCAGATGAACTGGTATCGGAAATCGATATGCTTGGTCCGCGCTTGACAGCCGATGTTCTTAACCAGCACCATAATGCCTTCTTTATTTTCGTAGACGACCGTCGCGACAACTTGGTCTTCCTTTAGACCCTTTAGAAGTCAGCGAATCCAGACGCACTCCTAGACGCAGTCGCTCAGAGCCATGTACTCGCTCTTCATCGATCTGAGTGCGACAGTCTACGGAAGGATGTGCACCACGCCACATACGTGCCACACATCAGCAGGATCGTTTCGCTGGTCGTGCGACGGTTGTCGCGGTTCCAGTAATTTCTGTGTCGGATTAGGCAAGCAGCCGTGGTCGCCTTGGTGCTGTCGTGTGTGACGGGGTCACGAGCACAATGCACGGAGGAAGCGTGCTGTCGTACGGAAACGACTGGCTGAAACAAATAGACTAGGGATTTGTATTGCCCCTAATGTAAATGTTACAAATGCACCGAACTGTGTGAGAAGGAGACTGTGTATTATTGTGAGGCTCCCGGAAAAGGGGGCCAATTGGAATGGGTGGTTCCCCTGACGTCCTATCAACTTTGAGTGTCCTAGCAATACTACACTAAGTAAGCGTGGGCAATACAAACGCCCAGTCATATAAAATGGAGGAGACCCGACGGTACTCTTCGGCTCGTGTGAACCACTCAACTCTCCAGCCGTA
>JAADXY010000396.1:0-24173 GCA_023338065.1 Phytopythium montanum
ATGCAAGAAGGCAAGCAGCGTGTCATGAATGGAACTGGTCTCTGTGTTCAAACACTTGCCTTGTTGTCGATCCACCAGCTTCAGTAGAGATGGGACTTCTCCCCGACGCCTGCCTCACTCGTTGGTGAAGTTGGGCTTGCGCTTCTCGACAAAGGCGGCCATGCCCTCCATCTTGTCCTTGGTGGCGAACGAGCTCCAGAAGAGGCGGCTCTCGTACTTGAGCCCTTCCTGCAGCGACTGCTCGTGCGCCGCGTTGACGGCCTCCTTGGCCATCTTGACGATCGGCTGCGAGAAGCTGGCGATCTTGGCCGCCGTCTTGACGGCCTCGTCCAGCAGCTGCTCGGCCGGCACGACACGGGCCACGAGGCCGTCGCGCTCCGCCTGCTGCGCGTCGATCATGCTGCCCGTGAGGATCATCTCCATGGCCTTGGCCTTGCCCACGGCGCGGATCAGGCGCTGCGTGCCTCCGCAGCCGGGGATCGTGCCCAGCGTGATCTCGGGCTGCCCGAACTTGGCCGAGTCGCCCGCGATGATGAAGTCGCACAGCATCGCCAGCTCGCAGCCGCCGCCCAGAGCGTAGCCGTTCACCGCCGCAATCACCTGGCGTAGAGGCCAACGTGAGTCGTCGTGGACGTGGAGTGATGTGTGGAAGGGGAGACGGGAGACTTACGGGCTTGGAGATCTTGGTGATGTCACCCCAGTTGGCGAACATGTTGGTCGAGTACACGTCCACGAAGCCCTTGCTCGCCATCTCCTTGATGTCCGCGCCAGCTGCAGCCGTACACGCCACCGTCCGTCAGTCTACCAAGACCTCAAGGCTCACGCTCTACGTCAACGGCGACTCACCCGCGAAGGCCTTGTCGCTGCCGGTAATGACGATTGCGCCAATGTTCTTGTCCGCGTCGAACGCGTGCGCCGCGCCGTTCAGCTCCTCGATCAGCGGGCTGCACAGCGCGTTGAGCGCCTGACATCCCACCAATCTTCCTCAGTCTCCCTCCCTCCCTCCAATTCCAGCAGGCCCGTTCGTCACATAGAGCACTCGGTACCTTGGGGCGGTGCAGCGTGATGATGGCCACCTTGCCGCGCACTTCCGTCCGGATGTTCTCATACCCGCCTGCGCTCGTCGCAGCCTCCGTGTCAGCCCCCTCCATGTCGTCTACCGGCTCCGCTGGCCGCTCCTCGAGGAACGGAATCGCTTAGTGGTTGACGTACCGGCCGAGGAGAAGGCGCGCGCGAGCGGAGAAGCGCGCAGAGCAGCGGCGGAGGAAGAGCGGAGCGCAAACATCGCGGCGAGTCGGCGAGTGAGCTGCCGTAAGTGATGGGAGGCTTCTCTCCTTCCCTCTTCACCGTCAAAGTCCGCGTCCAGCCGTCCACGTCCACCGCAGGTTCACGTTGATGAGCAAGTCACGTGGGGCACGTGAGCTGTTCAGGATACGCGACGCTGATTGGTGGAAAATGTGATTTGGCAACCAAGTTCAAGTACGTCAGCTCGACGAGTTCAACGTCAACATTGGCAATATTAGGGACCTCTGAGGGTCTGGAATTGTATGGGCGTCGACCACGGCATGGAGGCGCATGGAGCCATTGTGCTCGAGGCTGAGGGAGACGACGTCCTACCAACCAACCCACCGGAAGCGACTGAGGCGATCGATATGGCGCGCCGGCCACTGAAGCAGTCGGAATTGGAAGAGGATCGAAGAGCTGAGCACAAACGGAGTGGTCGAGTCAGCACCCGGCAGTGTATCTGCTGCTTGAATAGTGGCGGCGGCCGCTTCAATGCGACGCACGGCGAGATGGAGGCACTGGCAGCGCATGCAGTGCTGCATGAAGGGCGTGGCGCCGACCTGGCTCGCCATCTTCCAATCTTGCGGTGCTGATGGACTTGCTACTGCTGCTATCGGAGCATTCAGGGCAGGAGAGACGTTGCCGGTGTACACGTTGACCAAACTGCCAATGCTAGTGGCATCATGTGCTGGAGCGGCATGTGCTTCTGTCGCGTGCAGACGGTGGCGTCGACTGCGAGAAGGACGCGATGGTAGCGAGGGTTAGACGGCGAGTTACGGGGAGTGAGAGGAACCAATCGACGCAAGAAATGACGGCGGAGGCGGTGGGCGGGGGCTTGCCTAGCAGGGAGCCGTACGAACGATGCGAGGAGGAGGCGAAGACGCGATGCGTGCGCGGCTCGCGCTTGACGCGAATGTGACCGGGATGTTTGTAATTAAATACTATTGAAAGTGGCGCACACCACAAAAGCTCGAAAGCAAATCTCCAGCCATTCTGGCGACTCCACAGTCAACGAAGGCACCAATGAAGACTGGATCGACACCTTCGACGGCCATGGCGCCGGCTGCGACGCCCCCCGAGGGCTCCACCGTGCGCGAGGCCTTCACGCTCATGTCTGCGCTGCTGTTCCCGTCCATCCCGGTGCCGTTTTTGGACCTGAGCGCGCAGATCCTGCAGCGGCGGCACCTCGAGACGGTCTTCGAGGAGCGGTCAACCCAGCGGCTCTGCGGCTTCCCGGCCTGCGGCAACCGCCTCAGCGAGTACGTCGCCACCTTCACGCTATCGTAGGTGCTGGCGCTTACCTTGGTCGTTGTATGGACGGCAGGAAGACGGCCAAGTTCCGCGTCTCGCTGGCTCGCAGGGAGATCTACGACGCGCAGCACGAGAACCAGTTCTGTTCGCCGCAATGTCAACAGGTCTGCCTCGCTCTCCCTCCTCCAGTAAGCCTATCTCTACTGCATGAACTCTAACTGACAGTCTCCACTTCATCCCACCAGAAAGCGCGCGTGTTGTTGTCCAAGCTCGCGTCCAAGCCGCCGCAACTCGTGCCGTCCATGCTCGAGGTCTTTGGCACGGACAACCCGAACCCGAAGGACTTTGACCGCGCCAGTGTACTCAGCAAACCCGGGACAGCCAAGTACTCAACGGAGCGTCCAGCTCCTGGGGTCAAGACTATCTGGTCCAAGACTTCGGACCTTGGGATCGTCGAGAGGACAGCAGCAGCCAATCCAATGACGGAGCTGGCCGTCCCGACCGCGTTGGAGGCTTCGACGGCTTCTACATTGAGGGAAAACACGCAGACTCAAGCTCCGGACCGGAACTTCCCGGACGCCAAGCACGCGGTGCTCATTGAAGGCTTCATGTTCCCGTTACACAAGCAGAAGCTCGCCAAGAAGGTCGAGCGACTGCTTCAGACACAAGGAGAGAGTGAAGACTCGGACGTCATAGTGAGCGACAGTGACGAGAGTGACGACGCCGCCTCAGACTCGGACGCGTCGTCCGCTGGCAGCTTCGTGCTGTCGGACTTTGACGACGAGGAGGAGGTCTCGCTGAGCGAGCTGCCGCTCTTCAGCAACCTCTGGTGCGTCTTGTCCGAGTGGATCACGCACGAGACGACGCTGGTCGTCGCGGGGCTTCCAGTACCCGATAAACCCGAGCAGCAAGGCGGTGGAGTTCTGCCTGGAGATGTCAAGGACGAAGCGGCGGAGCGGCATGCCCGCCAGGTGTTCAACGAGCGGTGGAACTCGCTGTCGCTCATGATGCGACGCCCGATGGTGCAGCTCGCGCTCAAGCTCAAGCTCGCGAACGACCGGCAGTCCAACTACAAGATCGACGCCATCACGAGGACGTTTGCGCTGCGCGGAGCCATCGACACGCGCAACGCCCACTTGGTGCGGTCCAATCACTCCTCTGATGTCCTCAAGCAGTAGTTATAACGTTGTTGTGTGTGATAGTGGATGTGTGTGGCGACGGTGTTGATGCTCGTTGCGCACAACAAGCGGCCAGAAGACGTTGGAAGCGGCGAGTTGGGGTACGTCGGACGCTATACGCAGCTTGGGATGATCTCCAAACATTAGCTGACGCTGTCGTTGATGCATAGCGATCGTGTCAAGGCGCTGACCAAGCTGGACGACCACGAGCTTCGCCAGCTGCTAGACCTCTTCTACGACGTCCGCAACGATAGCGACGTTGCTGTTGACACGGACACTGCACCAGTCCCAGAGGAGGTGACGGCGACAGCTACTACCAAGCCTCAGGACACCAAGATCTGCCGGAAGTGCCGTCGTCCAACTACCAAGTGCGTGTGCAGCTCGCGGCCCAAGGAGCCACCACAGGAGTTCTCGACCGCTGAAGTCGAGACCATGCTGCAAGAGGCGCTCGTGCTGCGGGACGAGTTCGAGGAGCTGCTCCAGGCGGAGTGAGTGGTTCGCTTTGCATCGGGTTCCAATCTTCAAGACTGTTGGGTTCGTTACCGAGTCGTGGGTTGACTTGGACACCTCAGACTTGTCTCCTCTTGGTCGACGCACTCGTGCCAAAGACCTGGCCGATCCGCGCGTCGTCTCGGCGGTGAGCTCGGCCGCTAACGTCCGTCGACTCGCTCTTCATGTCTGGGTGGAGCGACGGGAATGTCGGCATCATGCACGACTCCTGCGGGAACGGCTTCTCGCGGAAGTACGGGTGCGCGATCGCGTCTCGCGCCTGTCAATCCATAGTCCAGACAAGTGAGAAGGTCGTCTTCGCCCCCAAATAACGAGTGGTGGCGTACCGAAATGCGCAGTGCGGGGTCGTACGTCAGCAAACTGTTCATCAGGTCCATTCCCTGCCATCCACAGTCGGCACCACGCTCCAAGTCAGCAAATGACCGCCTTTGACTATCAACACAGGGCGAAGTACCTTGTCTGACAGGTGCGGGAACAGCTTCCGCAGGTTGTTGTACGCGTATCTGGCCGTGTCGAACGTCAGCTTGTCGGCGTTCGGCAGCGACGACATACCCGGCCAGATCTGGTCCGTCGCTCGTCCAAGCAGCTAACACTCCAGCATCAACTTCATCAGTCCCAGCACCTTGTCGATCCCCCAATACATTGCCAAATCGCACCTTGAAGATCTCTTCGAGCTGGTCCAGGTCCGTCTTGCCGGCCATCAGCGGCTCCTGCAGCAGCAGCTCGCCGAAGATGCAGCCACAGGCCCACAAGTCCACTGCGCTAGTGTACTCGTCGCAGCCGAGCAGGATCTCCGGCGCTCGGTACCAGAGCGTGACGACCTTGGGCGTCAGCGACTCCGACTTCCCGCGTAGCTGAAGCTGGCTATGCTCCCGCGAGAGCCCAAAGTCGGCCAGCTTGACGCGTCCGAAGCGGTCGTACAGGATGTTGGACAGCTTAATGTCGCGGTGCAACAGGCTCCGCCCGTGCATGTAGTCCAGCGCATGCAGCACCGACAGCATCACCCGCTTGGCCTGCACACATCATGCCAATGTGTGGTCAGAATCCCTTGGAGATTGTATGGAACGAGGCGGGGTGAGGACGCACTTCGGACTCCTTGAACGGGTTACGAGAGCCCTTGTGGTGCCGCAGCAGCAGTCCGAGGTCGTGCTCGCAGTACTCAAACACCAAGAAGACGCTGTCATGGTGTCTCTAGTCAGTATAGAGGTCAACAAACAGCAGTAAAGCGTCGGGTACCACGGAACCTGGAGCGTTTACGGCCGACTGCTACGTCCAGCAGCTGTACGCAGTTCGGGTGGCGCAGACGCTTGAGCAGCTTGATCTCGCGGATAGCGGTGACCGGAAACTGCATACAGAGCCCGAGCGTGAGCCTCACAGACGTCTAGAGCCCGCTGTCGCCGCCTGGAGACGCCCACTTACGCCCTCGGAGGCCTCATTGTGAAGCAGCACGCGCTTGAGCGCCACGATCTGCTGCGAGCGGCGGTCGCGCGCGCGGTACACGGTGCCGTACGTGCCCTCGCCGATGCGGTTGAGCTTCTCGAAGTCCTCCACGTCCCGGCAGCGGCCCAGCGGAGAGAACAGCCGCGCCGCCGCCTCGGCCGTCACCACGCCGCGCATTCTCGCCCACTTGACCGGTTTGAGTCGACTCGAGTTTGGTGGTGGCATACAAAATGTGAGTGAACATTGTGAAAGGTTACGCGAAGGTTGTTTGAATAAATGTAGCCATGTGAAGGGATGCTTTGAGTGGCGTCCATCACCCACCATTGTGGAAGTGAACGGTCATGACGAGATCTCTCTTGTTGTAGCCGCACTTCCGATGAAGAACGACGAGGACAGAGGGCGCTGCCTGACGTCTGGGTGGCCCATGCATGCGTCGAAGCAGGTCGACACGTCGACACGGCGGTCGATCACCCACGATGCACAATGGAGCGCGTTCTCCGGAGCAACGGACTCGAACGGACAGGTAGAGATTAGATTGATCCCAAGGTGCTCAACGCTTCTTCCAACGTCAAATGTCGAGAATTCGAGAGTGTTGGATCGTGTCCCAGCTCGGAGCGCTCGAAGCGACCTGTTCACACCACTTCTCAACTCGCCATCGACACCACAGCAGCACAACCGCCACAACAACAGCCTGACCATGTCTCTCCAGCTCCCGGAGACGTTCAAGCTCCCGACGCTCAAGCTCACGCACTTTGCCGATGAAGGCCGCGCGGAAGCGATCCGCCTTGCGTTCTTCATCGGCGACGTGCCGTTCGCGGACGAGCGTCTCTCGCGGTCCGAGTTCCAGGCGCGCAAGGACCAGCTGCCGTTCACTCGCCTGCCCGTCCTCGACGTCGACGGCGAAGCTCTAGGCGAGACGAATGCGATCCTCCGCTACGCCGGTCGACTCGGCGGACTCTACCCCGTCGACGACCCGTTTGCGGCACTCCGAGTGGACGAGATTTTGACTGGACTCGAGGAGTTCTCCAAGAAGATCGCGCCGTGCCTGGACGACAGTCAGCCCGACTCTCTGCGCCGCGACCTGGCCAAGCACGAGATCCCGAGCTACTTCTCGCTGATCGACGCGCGTCTCGAAGACATGAAGAGCATATCGTACTTTCAGGACAAGACCAACGACGTGCTGATCCACGAACTCGCCATCTACTCCTGGGTGACGCAGCTCCGCAGCGGGTCCGTCGCCCAATACACGGCCGATCTGTTCGCCAAGCTCCGCCACGTGAACGAAGCCGTGGCCAAGGTGCTGGCCCACCCGCGAGTCAAGCAATGGCATCTCATGGCGCACGACAGCAAGCTCACGGAGCCGGGAACTCGCGACGAGTCCAAGTCGTACACTCCAAGTGAGAGCAGTTCTCAGTCGCTCCCAAAGCCCAAGCTCAAGCTCACGTACTTCTTCTCGACTGGCTGCGCAGAAGCCATTCGCCTAGCGCTGGCGATCGCAGACATCCCGTTCGAAGACGAGCACATCAGCTGCACCGAGTTCGCGACGATCAAGTCGTCGCTGCCGTTCCACAAGCTGCCAGTGCTGCGTATCGACGGCCAGGAGCCTGTGGCCCAGTCGCACGCCATCCTCCGCTACGTCGGCAAGCTCAGCGGGTTGTACCCTGCCAACGACCCAGTCGCCGCTCTCCGCATCGACGAACTGCTCTCGATCATCGACGAAGGCCACAACAACCCGCAGTGGAGCGAGTCGTTCATCGAAGACCCCGAGATCAAGCTCGCCATGCGCTCGACCATCGCGAGGGAGACGATCCCCAAGATGCTCACGTTCCTCGACACGCGGCTGGACGCGCGCATGGGTCCGTACGCGACTGGACCGGAGCTCACGGTCGCCGACTTGGCCATCGCCGCGCTCGTCCTGTTCCTCGAGAGCGGAGGGCTCGAAGGCGTGCCTGCTGCCATCGCCAAGCCGTACAAGAACCTCACGCGCATCGTGAACCTGGTGAACAACCACCCCAAGGTGCAGGACTGGCGCCAGACGCACCCGCTACCGACTCCGTAAGGCTGCAGGCGTCCAGGGCCTTGTAAGATTTATGAATGCATGGCATGACCAATGTGATTGATCGAAGTCGTGTTACAATATACTCTTCCACCCGACGAGGGCGACAAGGGAGCCTGCCAGCTGCCTCTATGCTAGCTCAGCCTCGTAGCAGGCGGCCAGGTCTACTCGTCGTCCTCCATGTCCTGCTCCTCCTCCTCCTCCTCTTGGCCGTCCATGTCGTCGTCGTCTTCCTCCTCGTCCTCGGATGTCAAGCCGTCGTTCTCGGGCAACTTGCCCATGATGAGGTCGAACTCGGTCGAGTCGCCCGCGGCGTGCGCGACCGTCGTAGCCTTGAACGAGATGACGCGCTTGTGGCCCGTCGGGTTGGACGCGAACAGCTGCGTCTCGGTCTCCTCGAGCTTGGACAGGTCCAGGTTCTGGTACCACTGCGGCATGTCGAAGCGCGACTTGGACTTGGCCGGCGGCAGGCACGACGTAGAGTACGTGCCGTTGCCGAGGTTGTGGATGAACGTGCGCGCCGCCAGCAAGATGTCCGGGTCGCCGCCCTTGCGCCGCAGGTTGGACTTGACCGCGAGCTTGGACAGGAAGTCCTCGTGGTCGCGGAAGACGGGGATCTGCAGCGTCGACATGAGGTTCAGCGCATCGCTGCGCTCGATGACGCTCTTGAGTGCCGGCACCGGGTCGTCCGTGAACACGTCGGCAATGCCGTGGCGCATGATGACGGACGACTCGTCGCTGTAGTCCGGGTCGAGCGCCGGGCAGTCGGCGATCGTCAGCTTCTCGTTGTACTGGATCTCGACCGCGCGCTTGGTCGAGTTCGGCTGGCCAGACACGGGCGACAGCTGCCGACGCTTGAGCGAGTTGAGTAGCGTCGACTTGCCCACGTTCGGGTACCCAACGATCGCCACGTGCACTGGCGTCTCTTGCTGGGCACTGAAGGCGTCCAGGAACGTGCGCAGAGGGTCCAGGAAGCCGTTGTCGCGCATCCCTGCGAGCTCCTGCGACCGGTTGTACAGCGACTGCTGGCCCTTGGCGGCCCGCGACTTCTTCTTGACCTCCACCACCTTGGCGTTGAGTGCGCGGACCGGGATCGTCGGGTGGAAGCGGCGCAGGTAGTTCGTCCACTGCGTCATCAAGTCGATTGTCAGTCACCACACTAGGCTCAAGACAGACAGAGAGGAAGGCAGGCTCACCTTCTGGGCCGTGTCGGGAGACACCTGGTCCACCTTGTTGAGCACGAGCAAGAGTTTCTTGTGCGCCTTGGCGATCAGGCCGTCCTCGAGCGAGAGCGAGCGCGTGCCCTGCGGGTCGCGCGCGTCCAGCACGACGAGCACCAGGTCGGCGCGCTGCACGTTGTGCTTGAGGTCCTTCTTGGCCTGCAGCTCGACCGACAGCGGCGTGGGCGCGACAGCCGCACCGCCCAGCGCCTTGCGCGCCTTGGCCTCGGCCTGCTTGCGCTTCTTCTTGTCCTCGCGGGACTGCTCGCGCGCCTGCCGCTGGCTCTCGAGCTCGGCGAGCCGCGCCTGCTCGACCTGCTGCAGCAGCTCCTCCTTGAACGGCCAGTTGTTCGGGATGCCCGGGTCCTTCTTCTTCTTGTGCTGGTTCAGCCGGTCCTGCTTGCGCTCCTGCCGCTTGTGCTCGCGCACCTTGCGCGCGATCTTGTACTTCTTGTGCAGCGACAAGCGCTTCGACTTGTACTTCTTCTTGACCATCGCGGCGCTAGGGCGTTGGTAGCGGTGCTACTGGCTTGCTCGCGCGGTGGACGGCGGCGCTGGGGACCTGCGGGCGGCCTGTAGAGAGCTCGAGGCGGGCAGCGGAGCGGTCGGGAGATGAACAACCGGTCACCTCCAGCCAAAATGCACTGGAGCTCTTCCGTGCGAGTCGATCGTGGCGGCCAATCGTTTCTCAGAACGTCGTTCATTGGCTGAAATAATGATTTGAATGACGAGTGTACCAATGAGAGGGAGGGATTAGTGTAGGTTTAGGGGAGGCGGACGAGCGATGAGCGCATGGGACTGATGGCCAACGTGATTAGCCGAAGGAGACCACGAGACGACCGCTGCTGCTGCTTCCGAGCCCAACCAGCGACGACAGGATGCGGCTGCTGACGCACAACATGCTCGTGTGCAACGTCAAGGCCTGCGCCGACACGGCCGGCCGCGAGCCGGGCATGCGACCGCTCAACTTCCCGCTCCGCGTACGTTGTGAGGCGGTGGAGCATGAAACCTGTGAGTGTATGAAGGCTGACATTGGACGTTGATGCGAGCAGATCGCGCCCGAGATGGACGGCGTGGTGGTCATCGAGACGTTGTACAGCAAGCAGTTCATGCTACACATCATGAAGACGATCGACTACCCGGCGCTGTGCCAGACCGTGAAGGAGGTGAGTGAGCGGACGGTCGAGAGGACGGGTGGATTATAGCTCACGGTAGGGTGAGCTCGATGACACAGCTGAACCACCCGGAGGTGCCGATCCTGTCGGACGAGATCCCGGACGACCTGACTAACGCGGACGAGCTGCTCCAGCTCATCCACCGCGTCATCTTCGACGTAAGTACTCGTCTCGAGCGGACCTGCCGGCTTCACTATGCTCGAGGTGTAGCTAACCTTGCCCGGTGGCCTGCCGACTGCAGACCAACATCGTCGAGGGCGAGCTGCTGTGCAACAACTGCGGCCGCAGCTACCCGATCACGAACGCCGTGCCCAACATGCTGCTTGAGGAGGACGAAATGTAAATACAGTAGCAAATGTATGGCCAGGTGAACTGGTGGCAACGCCGGCACTCAAGATCAAGCTCTTGACATTCAATTGCGGCGGGTCGTGCATGCTCGACGCCTCGTACCCCTCTTCCAAGAGCTTTGAGCTGACATATTCGTCATCCACCACTGCCCTTGCAACGCGACGAGCTGGATTTCCACGCCCACACCACGACAAGAGGCCGCACGCCATGCACTACGCCACGCCACTGAAGAACCGCCACCGCCTGCCAGCGCCGCGTTACTGCACAACGATTCATGCTGCTCGCTTTCCGTGGACAGCGTCTCCTCGGGTACTCGTTGGACTTTCGTCCGCTTTGAACCGACCGACATGACGACGGCGCGCGCCATGTGGCGGATGGATGCGGTCCAGCGGTCCAGCGCCACCGGTCGCCACGCGCTGAATGATAATGCTGTGAGCTGACGCAGCCCTGAGATCCCCGGGCAGGTCCAGGACGCGGACACAAGGCATTCGCGTCCGTCGGCATGGATCTTGAAGTATCCGCATCTCAACATTACATATGGATTCATTAGATAAAGCCGCCTATCGTTTTTGCAGGGATTTGGAGAAGAATCCATGGCTGTTTAATGATAATGATAAACATTTTAGGAATACATATATGCATTAATAGAGGTTTTGGTCTGACTCGACCTAACCGCCGCAGAGCAAGATCATCTCAGGACAACGTCAGCGGCGTATGATCCCGCAAGATGCGCCGCTCTACCAGCATCCACGCTGCTCCATTCCGACGCAAGACGAGACCGCGGTTTCCATCTTGGCGGCTCTCAATGCGGATAGCTGGCGCATGGCATGTGTCGCTATCGTGAGTGGAGTCGGCGTTTTTATCCGGTCTACAATGGGCTTTCGCCACACGACAAGATCCGGTGCTATCGTGGACTGCAAACTGTGGGTAGCGACGCCCCCTCGCAGGCTCGAAAACGCATTGCATCGAACGCAATGGTGCCTGCTCCAGCGACGAGCGGCTGGCAGGATGTCATGTGAAGGGGCACGCGCTCCTTCAGCCTCTGCTCTGACTCCATGGTCGTCAAACGACCCGAAGCCGGTGGATTCTCTCGCCCTGCAACAACCTCCTGGCCCTGAGTCGATCTCCAGCAATGTCCTGGCATCGAGCCGCCTCAAGTGACTCACTCTCCAACTTGCTTTGACCAAGACACATTGCCACCAATCACCACCACCTCGACCTTCCACCTCGCCATGAGGTTCCAGACCGTCGCCGCTGCCGTCGCCACCGTCGCTCTTGCCGTGGCCGCGAGTCCCGCGCAGTCCCTCGGCGTCTGCTACGACCCGTCGCACGTCGACTCGGTGACGGAGGCGACCATCTCGGCCGACTTCCAGACCATCAAGGAGAAGGGCTTCGACCTCGTGCGCACGTACATCACGACGTACGGCTCGGCCGACCTGGCAACGCTCGCCATCGCGCAAGGCCTCAACGTCTCGCTCGGCGTGCCCTACGACAACGACAGCCCGGACACGACGGCCACATACGTGACGGCGGCGATCAACGCGGCGGCTCTCTCCAACGGCACGGCTCGCGTCGTGCAGATCTTCGTCGGCAACGAGAACCTCGCGAGCGTCGACACGGTACCGACCGACATGGTCTCGTACATCACGCAGCTGCAGTCTTCGCTGCCCGACGTCCCCATTGGAACCGTCCAGCGCAACACGGAGCTGCTGGACTCGTCGCGGTACTCGGCCATCTCTGGCCTCGCCGACCTGCTGTCCACGTGCGACGTCGTCGGCGTCAACATCCAGCCAGTCTTCACGTCCAACACGGCGGCGAGCGCGGCCATCGACCTCGTGACGGCCCAGTGGGATGAGCTGCAGAGCGACGACTGGGAGACGCTCTTCCCGGGACTCGCGGCCAAGCTGTCCATCACCGAGGCCGGCTGGCCCACGGACGGCTCGGACGACGGCAACACGGGCTCGGTCGACGGCGCCGAGGTCTTCTACCAGAACTTCTCGTCCTGGGCGGCCGAGAACCTCGAGGCGTGGCAGGCGCACTACTTCCAGATGTTCGACATCTCGTCCGCCTCGGCCTCCAACTTCGACCCGTACTTTGGCCTGCTCGAGGCCGACGGAACCGAAAAGTTCTCGCTCTAAGCTATGGGACGGCGTCTTGATGTCGATGGGCCACGTCTGGGAGCTCGGAGGGCGGAGAAAGCGGTGAAGTCCATGCATGCGTTGAATAGATGGGATTGCCCTGGCAAACATTCCAAACTGGTCAGGAACATTGTGAAACCTGCTCGCGATCTTTGGATGCGCGTCCATTTCACCATTCGCATCCGACCCTTGACGAGTCACTAGGCGTCACTCGCCAAGAGAACGAGTCGCCACCACGCCATGAGCTTGCACGGGTCTCTAGGAGCCGGCTGGCACCTCCCACCGCTCCACGACGGCCAGCATCACCTCTACAACCCTCGACGATCCGTTCTACTGCATCTGGCTCTGGCACTCGTGTTATGCTGTCTGATCGGTTCTTGGGATGCCACGGACGCGCTGCCAAGTGGATCGACAGCGGTCCGACTGGTGGTGCCCGACTTGGCTAGCAACTTGTACCCTTCGAGCCGCGACTTCCAGTCTGTGCGCTTCGGGTCTTCCATGTCATCTCGAGTCTTCTCAACGCCTCGAAACGCGACGACAAAGCCATGTACAAGCGCCTTCTGCCTCGAGGTCAGACTCTCGTCAGTGTTCCAAGCAGATCCGTTCCTCCTCGTTGGCTACGACTCGCAGTTCCCAGTCAAATCGCCAACCTTTGACGGCCTTCAGTCCACAATGTTGCAGCCCATAGTAGAAGCTGTCAGCACTGACACCAGCACAGACGCGTTCACGACCACGTGGACGTTCGAGACCGACTATCACATTGCGACCGTGAACGATCCAAGGCCGGCGATCGACCTGTTGCTTCGAATGCGACAGCTGAGCCAGTTCCGGTCGTCCAAGGACCAGCTGTTGCTGCATGTGAGAGCAGAGCTGGCGTCAAACCGCGCGGCGTCGACGGTGATCGAGAGCTACAGCGTGTACGGCAACCAGCGAGTGACTCACCGCACGAGACGGCTCGGAGAAAACTCGATGCGGATCTCGATCGCGATCAAACGGGACCTTCACCATCGAGATGTCGTCGTCGAAGACGCGTATCCTCTCGTTGTTCTTGACCAAGTTGACGCTCAGGCTCTGGTGTGGTCGTATACTCAACCCGAGTGCGAAGTCTGCACCGCCAAGCTGTTCGAGTGCTCTGTTGATGATAGTCGAGCGGGCTTGTGCGACTACATGACAACCTTCGCTCCGCTTGTGACCTGTCTCCGAGACGACTACAACATGTCGAGCGAGTGGTTCACCTCTCTACTTGCACAAGACGTTGGCTACACCTCTCCAGTCCTGAACCCGCTACGGTCTTGCCTGCAGAAGCTGTGGTCCAACCAAAGTAACGCTACTGATACGCTCCAAGCTGACTGGTGGAACGCGTCAGCTGCGCTCAACTGCCTGGCGGTCCACGACTGTCCGTTTGGACCTCTTGCAGGTGTTCTTCCAGACTCTGACACCGCCACTGACAAGCTCATCGTGGTCACAAACGCGACAATGTACCACCACAGCGTGGTGATCGACTCTTCAGCCTTCTCTGGAGTGTACGAGCTCAGATTTGGCGGGAGCAACACGGCCAGTGTCAAGACCTCCACAGTCACCGAGTCGATGCCAGCTGAAGCCATTGCCGCAGTGATCCAAGGCAGTTTAGCTCGAGTTCTCGCTGCCAATGTACTCGCCACGAAGACGCTCAACAACGGCCAATGGACCGTGAACGTGACCATCCCAAGCTTGTTGCTGCCAGACTTGGACGTCTCATTCCTCGCCACTTCCACTATATCGAGTGAAGCGTCCAACTTCTCCAGCTTCTCACGTCTGCGTGTTCAAGCCATGGACAGCAATCAGCTCACAGCCATCGGGTCTTGCGAGATGTGTGCGCGTGTCCTATCACTATGTGCAACTGACAGCGAGTGCCGGCAGCTGCTGCCTTGTCTACTTGCTCAGTTCGAAGCAATGACTCACAACACAGGCGACTACGACGCTGAGAGCGGGAGACACCGCATGGACTTGCTCGAGCCGCTCGACGCTTGCGTCGGTGCCTCGGCGCTGTCTCGATGGTCCACAATCGCCAAAGCGTTCGCGTGTGCTGCTCGCTTCCGCTGCAACTTGGGGACGCAGTCGACTGATGACGACAGCGGATTGACCGTCGTGAAGTTCATCGACGGCTACCAGATCATAATGGTCGATGGAGCAATGGACAACTCGACACACTTCAACAGCAGCAGCAGTGGGGGCGGCGTCGGCTTCAGAGACGCTGGAAGCAACTCCACGAGGTCGCCTGTTGTCTCTATCACATCGATGGACCCTTCGACCCCCAAGGAGTTCAAGTTCGAGCTGTCGAACGTCAAGAACCTCGGCAAGTTCATGAAAGCGTTCGTGATCCAGACCGCAGGAGACGTAAGCGTCCACACTACCTCAACTGGAGCGACCAGCAGCGACTACGACCTGACGCTCACATACTCGAACTACCTGCTGCGTGACCTACCGGAGCTTCAGCTCAACGGAGTTGTCAGCCTCATCCCGACCAAGCTACCGCTCGCGTTCTTCGAGTTCTCCAGTGACCGCTCGTCTCCATCCCTCGACGGGTTGATCGCTCAGCTTCAGAGTCTTGTCAATGCGTCAAGTAACTCGTCAACAAGCTCCAACTCGTCGTGGATCCTCGCCCCGGAGTGCGTCGCGTGCTCTTCCCAGCTCTTCGAGTGCTCGATCGAGGCCGTCGAGCGCCACAACTGCCAGTACAACAACGCCACCAGCTCCTTCACCCGCTGCCTAGGCAAACGACTACCAACTGAAGTCTACGCCGACCTGGTCGAGGTCACCGCTGGCAGCACTGGCGTCCTGTCGATCCACTCCGAGTTAGCCCAATGCATGGCTGAAAGGTATGGCAACTCGCCATCAACCTCGATGATCCTTCAGCTGAACAAGGCCTTGTCGTGCTTCGTCGAGTCTCAATGCCCGTTCGGTCCGCTTGACCAGGTCCAAATCGACCACCAAGTGGTCCTCGACACGTCAACGTTCGTCCAAGTGTTCCGCGTCTACATCCCAGTCTACTACCTCCAGCTAGTGCTGTCCCTCGGAGGCGAAATCTTCGCTCGCGTCGTGGTCGAAGAGACCACGTCGAGAGATCAACTGCTCGATGACTTGCAGTTTGTATTGCGTCCTGCCGGGATCACCGCGTCAATCCCGACGTTCAGTCGCCAAGTCGGAGGTGTCGAGACGACTGTGGCCATACAGTACACCAACGCTGTGCTTCCATCATTCACCGCTACACTCGAAGACCCATCAACACCGTCACAAAGGTCGTTTGTCGACCACCTGACGCTCCAGAGCGCGCCAAAGCTGCGTCGGAGCCCACGTTTAGCCTCCAAAGTCTATCGCAACAGCTCCAACGCACCGTCCGACTACACAAACTCGACGACAACGCCATATCCGACGACAACGCCATATCCGACGACAACCAGACCATCTACAGGCTTCTCGAAACCGTGCACTGCTTGTATCAGCCGGTTACTCCACCAACAGTGTCGTCGCTCCACGTTCTGCAAGGAGATCTTGCTCCACTGCATCCTTCACGACCAGCTCATGACGTCGGGCTACCCTACGATCTACCCACGAAGCCTGGACGTTCGACACCCGATCGAATCCTGCTTTCGAGCGATGACCAAGACGTTCTTCTACTCGTGGTGGACGCCGTTGGAGCAATTCTTGACGTGTTTTGCCCGTGAAAAGTGCCCAGCACGCAGTTCTGAAGCACTCACTACGGAGCACTCCCAGCTTTACGTTGAGCCGGGAAGCATCGAGTTTGTGTACGAGTCCACGGCGCTGCAGGGTCCAGTTGCAGACACAAAGTTCGTATTGGACATCGCACCGACTGGACCGAGCAGCATGTTGCTGAGCTCGTCATCCTTCAGCTTCAGTGGGAACCTCCAGGGAATGGTGGAGCTGCTGCAGTTTGTGACCCAAGCAGCTAGAACAAACATCTCCGTCGACATTCAAGAGCTGGCAAGCAGTTCCAGCAGTAGCAGTGGGAGCAGTCGCGACCATGGGGAAACAGGCGTCGTTGGCAGCGGAAGCACAACCGGCAGTGCGAGTGGAAGCGGGAGCAACACCGGCGGAACTGGCATCGTTGGAAGTACAAGTTCAAGCGACAGCGTTGGTGGAAGCGGGAGCAACACCGGTGAAACGGGTGTCGGCGACGGTGACAGTACAAGCGACAACATCAGTGGGAGCGGGAGCAACTTTGGTGGTGAAGCTAATCTTGTTGGTGGCGGGAGCACAAGCGACAGCATCAGTGGGAGCGGCAACGATCATCAGGTTGGCGTTGTTACAGGTGGAAGCGCAAGCGACAGCACGAGTATGAGCGGCAGCAACACTGGTGAAGCTGGGCTTGTTGGTGACGGGAGTACAAGAAACAGCATCAGTGGGAGCGGTAGTAACAACGGTGAAGTGGGCGTCATTGGTGGTGGTGGGAGCTCAAGCAGCAGCGTCAGTTCAAGCGGCAGCGGTACCGGTGACGCAGGTGTCGGTGACGGTGACAGCACAAGCAGCAGTGAGGTCCACGACGCTGGAAGTGGCTCATCCCATGATGGAAGCAGCAACAACTTCCCTGTCGGCTCCACTCGTGACCTCCGCGTGCGCATCTCGTTCGGCCACGACTTCCTCGGGTTCATCCCTTCCGTCTCCGGTCTCCAAGTCCAGAGCTCCGAGACTGTCATCACACAACCCAAGCTCATAGTGCGGAGCGACCAGTCTGCATCGAGTGAAGTCAACTGGGGAGGACTTCGAGCTGTTCTCGTCGACGAACTCGACGCTTCCAGCTCCGTCCCACTGCTCGGTGACTGTGAGAGTGACTATACAACGTGTGGAGGAGACGCAGACTGCCCGACAGCATTGGCGTCCTGCGTTCTTCATACTCTCCCGCTATACTACGACCCAGTCCCTCGTTACGGTCTCAGCTTGAGCCTCGTTGACGCCATACAAACCTGCAGTTTGACGGCCAGCGACGCCGAGATCCGCGACTTGCTGAGGCTGCTGCAGTGCTACGAAATGACTATAACTGCAGTCGGGCACTCGAACAGAGAGCCCACGTTCGTCGCCTCCTTCCCACGTCGCCAGCGCTTCCGCATGGACACCACAGCCGCCTCCATCTCCTCCCAAACCCGACTGACAGCCAGCATTTCATTCCCGGGGACTCTGAAAGCCACAACTCCCCCCCTGTCATTCAATGGGACGCTGGAGGAACTGCAACACGCGCTCGACCAGGTTGCAGCGGCCGCTACTGTCGACTTGTGGACGCCAGAGACGTCGAGTCGACTGGGTCCTCTCGAGTTCGAGCTCGTCTTCCAAGGCGCCATCGGGTCCTTCCCAGTGATTCACAGCTCACCGCCAGTCACACACTCTGACAACGGAACTACCGCCTTCTACTTACCGTCAGTAGCTCTCATCTCAACCAACAAGTCGTCTGTTGCGACGGACCGCTTGGAGTGGACGCTGGCCAGTCGAGAGGCCAACCGAGCGGCTTGTACCAGTGTTTGTGAGTCTCATCTTGCTCAATGTATCGCTGGAGACTCGCAGGCGTCGCTGAACTGCCGCGAACGAGTTCTCCCGTGCGTTCTCGACGCATTCAACTCAACCAACAGCTTCGGCTTGGCCTCCGTCAGCTTGGGCAGTGCAATCGAAGCTTGTGCGGCGCTGGGCGACTCGCAACTCTCCCTGCCAATGTTCCAACCGATGCAGCAGTTCCTCTGGTGCTTTAGCGCCACCAATTGCCCGTCAAACGACTATGAACACGCTCCGCCAGCCTTCATGGCCTTGACATCAGCCAGTCAAGTGCTCCACGTTGAGCCACCGGCGACTAGCGCTCTTCCAGCCGTCGTGATGGCCTCGAACGTGGGTCCGACGCCGATGACAAGTAACTTGACGCTCTTGGGGACCGAGACGAACGACTTGCGGGGCCTGGAGCAGTTCATCGCGGCTGTAGCCGGAGTAACGACCGGCGTCAATGTGTCGGTACAAGAGAGCAGTACCTCCGCGTTCACCAGGTACTTGGTCGACTATGGAGTCGACCTTGGACCTCGCGCTCGGATCACGACGACGTCCCGTAGCTGGCTAGTAGAAGACAATGCCGCCAACGTGACGCTCTGGTCTCGTTGGCCGAGTGTAAGCGAGTCAAACCTGGCAGAGAAGCTCGCTTCGAGACTGGCTGATCACCTTCCAGCCCCAAGACGAGCCTTGTGCCCCTCTTGTCTTGATCGCATCAAGCACTGCAAGCCATGCCGAGCTCGAGTACTGCCTTGTCTGATGGACAAGCTGGCGGCGAGTACCATCGATTACAGCAGTGGCGAGTTCGTCAGCGTCGAGAACGGTACAGGCACTGAGTTCGCCTTCGCCGTGCGGATGTGTGCGCTTGGCCTGCTCTTCAGTGAGTGGATCGAGGTCGGCGACGCGTTCCGGTGCCTCATGGACAATGCCTGTGCTCTTAGCGGTCAAGACATCAGCCCCAGCAATTCTCGCTCGACTTTCATGATCGTCGAGGATGCTTCCCAAGTCGTTCTCGTCCAAGACAAGGACGTCATCGACTTGCAAGTCGGGTTTGTCCAGGAAGGGGACCAAGTCAACCTGAGTGCGCCTGGATACGTCACCATCCCGCTCAACCGGAGCAACAACTACGTCGAGCTGTCCAACTTGCTCAACGACTATCTTGAAGATTGTAATGGCGCCGCAGTCGTGTCCGGAGCCACAAAGTTCGACGAGGCACTGGGAGTCCAGGTACAGCAGCTCACCATCAACTACACGAGGCTCTACGGGTACTTGCCGACGTTCGGGAGTCCAGACTTTGACGACATCCAGGGCGTCGACGACCACCCAAGCACATTCACTATGCTGTCGCTTGGAAGCCACGAGGAGAACTGGGACGGTCTCATCAACCTGTTTGAGGTCCACAAGGTGCTGACTGGCAAGTGTGCAGCATGCACCGCTCAGCTCTTTGACTGTGCAGTGACAGACGTCGAGGACGGATCCTGCAGCTTCTACACGGCGCCAAGCTCGGTGATGATGTGTCTCCGCGAGTCCATTGCCCAGGACAACATGCTGCAAGTCTTGAACTCCACTGTAGGCTCAGGTCTCGACGTCACGGCAGCTTTCACCGACTGTCTTCAGCACTTGGTGGCTTCAGATGCAGGTCCAGCCAACTACAGCCTGTGGTTCCAGATTGCTGACGCACTCGCTTGCTTGGAGAGCACTGCGTGTCCGTTCGGTCCGCTTGATACCGTTGTATCCACCACGGCAATGGTTCAACTGGCCAGCTCTTCACGCCAACAAACCTTCACGATCCAAGGCGCTCCATCCTTCTCGGCAGTCTTCATCGTCCATCTCTCCAGCTCTCGAAGTCTGAAGACCGACGTGTTCACGGAGATGTCGACTAGCAGCGAGATCGAGACGTTGCTGGCCTCCATACTCCCTCCAAGCGTCTTCGTTACCGTCTCCAAGGAAGAACTCGACACTGACAATGGCTGGAGGATCCTCGTCAGCTGCTCCATGCTGTACATGCCGTCCGTGACCTTCACAATCGATGCTGGCACTGCCAACGTCACCGGTTTTCTCTCCAGTACTTGGCAGGTCAGTCTTGAAAGCGGTCCGCTTCAAGCCAACACCATAGTCGACTTCGTTTGACTGGAGCCAGGAGAAATACACTTCCCGAAGTCCTTGAGCTCACCACTTGTCCATCAATTTGTCACCGATCAGGTTCCAATTCGTGTCTTTGATCGACCCACAGCCAGTCTTTACCGCTGCTGCCCAGCCAGCGTGTCGAGCTGCTTGCGGTAGAACGCCTTGAGCTCGCCCACTTCGGCCTGCAGCTCCTCGACCTGCTCCTCCTTCTCGCCGAACAGCTCGAGCAGCACCTGCTGCCGCTGCTTGAGCTGCACCAGCTCGTGCTGCGCCTGGTGCAGCTCCGTCTCCTTGGTCTCGAGCAGCGCGTTGCGCGTGCTTAGCCGCACAATGTCGTCCGTGTTCTGCTTCTGCTTGGCCTCCAGCGCCGTGAGCTGCTGCTTCAGCATCCGCTTCTCGCCTTCAACCAACCGAAGACGCTGCTGCAGTTGACTCAGACCCAGCACCGTCGTGCTGGCGCCAAACACGGCCGAAGTATCGGATGGCGACTCCAATGTGCTCTTGAGAATCGACGCCTGCGTCACCAGACTGCCGTTGTTACCCCCCGGAGCGTCCGAGTCGCCTGCTTCATGACTCGATCCATCCCTTGACGACGTCGACAGACCGCGATGCGTCCTTGAAGCGACTCCGTTGGCTTCCAGAAGCGCCTTCACCTCCAGCAACTCGCTCTGTGACCGCTCCAGCTCCGTCCGAAGCTGTTCCTCGCGTTCTCGAGCTTCCACAAGCTCCAGATTGGACGATTCCGACCCTCCAGTCGAGTCAGAACGCTCCGGAAGCTCTCGCTTCTTCAGTCGGTCGGCATTGACGCGCGCCATCAGCTGCTGCTTGGCGTGCGTCTCGTCGTCCAGCTTCACCTTGGTCTCGTCCAGTTCGATCCTCGTAGCGTCCACTTGACTCCGCAACTCCCGTGCGTCTTGAAGCGCGAGCTCCAGCCTCTCCTTCTCACGAATCAGCTCAGCTTGCTTTGTCAATCCCTCACGTTGGAGCGCGTCGATCTTCGCCTGCAGACTGTGAACGTGTTGCTCCGCCTCGATCTTCTCTTGCTCCAACGTCAGTCGGAGCTCGTTGGAGTCTTCAAGTCGAGCAACCAGCGCCGTCTCCGTGGCTTTCCAGCCGTCTTGACGCGCTCGCAGCTCTTCTCGGAGTGCGTTCATCTGCTGCAGCAGCGGCTGCGTCGCCTCCGAGACGCTCTGGCCCATCATATCGACCCTCGCGGCCGCGTCCAGCCACTTCTTCTTCATGCTGTGCATCTCGACGCGAGAACTCTCCTCCCGCCGCGCCAACTCGTCCTCCAGCTCGCGGATCCGGTGCTGCAAGTACTCGACCGTGCGCTGCATCTCCTGCTTCTCCACCGTTAGCACTTCATGCGACTGCGACGTGCCCTTGAGCGCGTCCAGCTGACTCTTCATCGCCTCATTGTCCACCGATAACGCCTGGACTTGAGCCTGAGCGGTCTCCAACTGCATCGTCGCTGCTGTCGCGTCCTGTTCGGCCTTCAACAGCTTCGTCTGTGTGCTCTGAGCGTTCGATTGCAGGTCCTTGACCTCTTTAGCCAGTGCTTTGCCTGCATCCTCCGACGCCTTGAGCTTCGCCGCCACGTCTTGAAGCTGCACCGCCAAGGCTTCACTGTGCGTCTGGAACTTGAGCCGGCGCTCCTCCTCCTCGTCCTTCTCCTTGCGCAACACGCGCAGCCGCTGCTCGTACTGCGACTGCTTGACCGACAGCGCGTGGCCCTCCGCCAGCAGCGCCTTGAGCTGCGCGTCCTTGTCGCCCAGCTCGTACTGCAGCGCCTGCAGCTCGCTGGGCCTCGGCATCGACGCCGCCTGCTGCTCCACCTCGACCCGCAGTCGCTCCAACTGGTCCGACAAGTGCCGCGACCGCTCGACGGCCGCCACCTCCCGCTGGCACGTCTTGTCCAGCTCGTTGTGCAGCTCCGCGATCGTCGATGACGTCGCCAGCAGCTGCGCCTCGCGGTGCTGCAGCTCCCGTCGAAGCGACTGGATCAAAGCTGCGTCGGCTTCAGACGTCGCACTTGATGGCTCATCGCCTTTGACGCTGTCATGACTGCCAGCCTCTCTATCATTGGAGTCGGTTGTGTCCTCGCCCTCACTGGCTTCACGTCCCGCCGCCTTGTCTTCCTCCTTCTCGTCGGCGATCTCCTCACTCTTCACCGCGGTGTGCTGAGCTTCCGCCTCCGCTTCCGAGTCGATCACGTCGTCACTGGAGGCGATAAGAGGCTGGTCTACGACGGTCGGCTTGGCTTCCTCTGCCTCCTGCTCATTGAAAGTATCAGAGCCTGCCTCCTGCTTGCTCTCAGCGTCCACGCTCTCCTCCACCGTGTCCTCTGTCTCGTTGGCATCTCTGCTCGCCAGACTCTCCACGTTCTCTACCGCGAGCTTCTCCTCCAGCTCCTCCTTCTCTCCCTCCTCGCCGGTACAACCGCCTTCGTTGTCTTCATCCACCCCCTCCTCCTTCACGCCGTCATGCTCGCCACTCATCGGCTTATCTTCCACGAACAGAGGCGACCGCGTACCCTCCGCGGAGCTTGAACCAGTCGCCAGCACGCCACCAAGACGACGTTTGCCGTCTGCAGACGCTGGCGGAGGCTGCTGAAGCCGTAGATTCGCCAGCACGTCCTTCCCGAAGGCGCTGAGCGGCGGAGAGACGCCAATGTCGTCCACAGACGCGGCGGTCGGCCTGTTCGTCGCGTCGGAAGGCGGAGAAGCGGTGGCATCGTCCGTGGAAGTGGTGCGAGTGGAGACGGAGCCAGAGCTTGGGACCCGCAGACCGTTGGCGCCTGTGACGACCTGATCGAACTGCTTCTCGACGTCCTCGCGCAGCTTGCTCACCTGCTCCAGGCCCTGCGACACGATCGACGTGACGTTCAGCCGCGTGCCCCAGCCGCTCCAGGACATGGCGACGGAAGTCGTCGGTCGTCCACGTCGAGAGCTGCCTGCGATAACGCGATGAAGAGATCGAGGTGGAAACGGCGATTGTACTGTAGATACTTTTAACAGTGGACTCTTCACTATCTCGAGATTGTGACTATGCGATGTCGTTTGCCTCACAATCAGCCAACCGCGTTCGAGATGCCTTCCAGAACGTTCTCCATTGGTCCATTTTCGGCATCATTTTCAGCCAATCCCATGCCGTTTTCTCGAATATTCGGCTCCAAAGGATAATTCTTTCTCAGATCGCGCTTCAAGGTGAGACTTCCGCCACCCTCATTCATTTCGCGAATCCGCAACAAGCCCGCAGATCGATCGTCGATCGATAGCAAGCCACATCCACAACCGATCCACAAGTACCTATGGGGCGCGACTACTACGCGGTGCTCGGCGTGGGCCGCAACGCGAGCGAGGAGGAGCTGCGCAAGGCGTACCGCAAGCTGGCGCTCAAGTGGCACCCGGACAAGAACCCGCAGGACAAGGAGGCGGCGCAGCGCAAGTTCCAGGAGGTGAGCGAGGCCTACGAGGTGCTGAGCGACAAGGACAAGCGCGCCGTGTACGACCAGTGGGGCGAGGAGGGGCTCAAGGGTGGCCCGCCGCCGTCCGCGGGTCCGCAGCAGCCCGGCGGCGGCGGCTCGGTCCCTGGCGGCTTCTCGTTCCACTCGACGTCCTCGTCCTTCCCTGGCGGTGGAGCGGGCGGCTTCTCGTCCTTCCCGGGCGGCAGCTTCTCGTTCCACTCGACGGATGCGTCCAAGATCTTCGAGCAGTTCTTTGGGACGTCCAACCCGATGGAAGCCGAGCGGACGGACCCCATGGCGTCCATGTTTGGCGGTCTGGGTGGCCGTGGAGGCATGGGCGACATGTTTGGAGGGATGAGGGGGTCCGGGATGCGGTCCAACATGCGGGGACCAGGGATGCGGGCGGCCCCTGCGGCCCCGGAGAAGCTCAGGTGCGAGCTCGAGTGCTCGCTGGAGCAGC
>JAADXY010000397.1:0-24150 GCA_023338065.1 Phytopythium montanum
CTCGTCGAAAACTTCTTCTGCAATCTCAAAGCATTCCGACGCACTGCCACTCGCTACGAAAAAACTGATCAGAGCTACCGGGCGATGATCAACCTCGCCGCCATCAAAATCGCGCTACGCTAAATGTCCACAGGCCTTAATTCAGGCCTTGAAAACACGTCCTCAAGATTGGCACAACATCTATGAGGATCGTAATGAGGCACTGTTTGTCAGGCAAACCGGTGCTGACTGGCCCGCCGCCGTCCGTCCCGAGGCCGTGGCACGCAGAGGGGAAGGCGCGCAAACTGAACGGCGTTGGGGCCAGCCAATTCGATCCGGAAGACCAGCATCATTCCCTTGAAGGCGTGTTGCGCGCCACGCGCATCACCTTGTTGACCTGCTGGATCGGCGGTCTCTTCGCCCCCTTCGCAGTTTCGGGGGCTTTCCTTTATTTTCAGGACGGCCCGCTGCTGCTTTTGCAATTGATACTGGGCGGGCTGGCGCTGACCCCTTGGGGCGACAGGTTCATACCGCAGGGGCTGCGTCTCTCGTTCAAGGCGGTGGCATTCATCGCCCTGACACTCCTGATGTTCTGTTATGCCGGGCATTACTGAATTCTCGACGGCTATGACCTCAGCCGCGATGAGCAGATGGCAGGTTTTGACATGCGCATCTATGCCGCGCATCGGCTCGCCTGGCCCTTGCCGACGGTCTGGCGCGGTGATGCCGCCGCACTCAATTTGCAGTTCATGTTGCCGGTGCAGCACCCGGTCGCCTGGGTCTCGGCCTATCTGCCCGGCAATGCGATGATACGCACGCTGGTCGGCACAATCGCCGATCCGGCGCTGACCGGGCCGATCTATACCGCGCTGTCGGTGCTGCTGCTGTGGGGCTGCGCGCGGCGGATATGGCCGCAGGACAAGGCGTGGGATCACGAAGCGGCGACGGTGGCCCTGCTGTTGCTGGTGCTGTCGGGTCAGGTGCTGTTCACCGGGATGACGGCGTTTGCGATGCCGGCTCATCTCTTTGTGAATCTCCTGTGGCTCTGGCTGTTTCTTGCCGACCGTCGACGTACAGACCTTGCCGCGCTGGCGGTCGGCTTTGTCGGCACCGGGCTGCATCAGCCGCTGTTTCACCCTCTCTTTGCCCTGCCCTTTCTGGTGCTGCTGCTATCGAAACACTATTGGGGTCGGCGGCGTTGGGGGCGTCTGGCCCTGTTCGTTGGGGCCTATACGCTGATCGGTGCTTTCTGGATGTGGTGGCCGCATTACATCCATGGCCTTGTCGCCGGGCCGGGTTCGGTGACCGATCCAGGCATCGGTTTTATCGAGCGCCTTCAATCCGTGGTGAAACAGAATGACCATCCTCTGCCCGTCATGGCGAGCAACCTGCTGCGCTTCTGCACATGGCAGAACATTGTCCTGTTGCCGCTGCTGATCGCCGGCCTGTGGGGAGAGCGGCGAGATCCGATGGCCATGGCGCTGGCCGCAGGTTTTCTGGCGCCGATTGTAGTGATGGGCGTGCTGCTGCCCTATCAGGGCCATGGCTTCGGCTATCGCTATCTGCATGGCGTGATCGGCAATGCGGCCTTGCTGGGCGGGTATGGCTGGCGCTGGCTGGCGCCCTGGCATGCGCGGGCCAGAGTCATGTTCATGCGCGCCATACTGCTGTCTGCCCTGGTGCTGCTGCCGGCGCAGGGCTGGATAGCGCACAGGTTCTACACGCTGTTTGCCCAGGTCAGTGAGCGGATCACGGCCAGCGGCGCTGATTATGCCGTGATCGGCGCGGCCGACACGTCTTTTACCCCCGATCTCGTGCTGAACCAGCCCGACCTGTCGAACCGACCGATCCGTCTTTGGACCAAAGGCATCGACAATATCGACATACTGGCCCGGCGCCTGTGCCGGAGCGGCAAACCCGGCGGCGTGACCGTCGCCCTGCCCGCCGACAGCTTTTTCGGTGCCATAGGGGCCTATTTCCACGTGCCCCGGGTCGTGGCCAATGCCCGCCTTGACCAGCAAACAGCAGCCTTCAAGGCCGCCGGATGCCGGGTGATCGTGCTGCGATGATCAGATCATGCCGTTGATCGCGGCGGCCAGATCCACATCCCGCCGGGAAACGCCGCCCGCATCATGCGTGGTGAGCCAGATATCAAGCCGATTGTAGACATTGGTCCATTCGGGATGATGGTCGCGCTTCTCGGCCTCGACGCCGATCCGGACCATCAGCGCGAGGGCCTGCGTGAAATCATGAAGGCGGATGCGGCGATGGATCGCCTTGCGCGCAGCGTCATAGGTCCAGCCGGGCAACTCTCCCAGAGCTTCCTCAATGGCTTCCTGCGTCATCGGCGTGATCATCACTCACCCTCCTGTTTCATGACCTTGCCGCTTTTGCGCGGGCATAGTCCTGCGTGCCCCGATGGTCGATGCGGTCGCTCTCCAGCACTGCGGCAACGTCAAGATCGCCTGTCCCTTTGAGTTCCTCATAAAGGGGCGCGAAATCGGCGCCGATGGTCTCGTGCAGCAAAGCCTCGAAACTGTCGATCACGAAATAGGTCTGCTGAAAATCGTCGATGCGATAACGCGTGCGCATCACGCGCCTCAGATCAAAACCGATGCGATTGGGCGAGGGATCATCGAGCGCAAAGATCGAGTCGCTGAAGGAAGACACGATCCCCGCGCCATAGATTTGCAGCCCTTCCGGCGCGCGCAGCAGTCCGAATTCCACGGTGTACCAATAGAGCCGAGCCAGCCTCTCGATAGCGCCAAGCCCCGCCGCCCGCTGCCCGCCGCGCCCATAGGCCTCCATATAATCGGCAAAGACCGGGTTGGCGAGAAGCGGCACATGGCCGAAGACATCATGGAAGATATCGGGTTCTTCAAGATAGTCGATATGTCCGGCCGTGCGAATGAAGCGCCCGGCGACAAAGCGCCGATTGGCGAGATGGTCAAAGAAGATCTCGTCGGGCACAAGTCCGGGAACCGCGACCACCTGCCAGCCCGTGGCATCCATCAATCTGGCGTTGAGTTCGACAAAATCGGGAATCCCCGGTTTCGACAGGCGCAAAACGTCCAGCCCTTCGAGAAAAGCCGGAGCCACACGACCGGGCAGAAGCCGCGTCTGGCGTTCGAACAGGTGGTCCCACATCGCATGTTCGTCATCGCTGTAACGCGCCCATTCCTGCGGGATGGTCCAATCCTCTCCGGCTTGCGGGGGTTTGACGAGGGTGCTTTTGGCCATAGAGAGATTATCTCACACAATGCACTTGATTGGGTTTCAAAAACCCGGCACTTTGCCGAAATTCTGAAACAGATTTCGAAATTCATGGTGATCTGTGAAACAGGAATATCGCCTCGACCCGATTGACCGGCGAATCGTGGAAGCGCTTCAGCACGATGGATCGCTCAGCCATGCCGAATTGGGCGAGAAGGTGGGCGCCTCGGCCGCATCATGCTGGCGTCGGATCAAGGCGCTCGAAGCGGCGGGCGTGCTTACCACGACGGTCAGGCTGGTCGATCCCGAAAAGATCGGGCGCGGGGTCAATGTCTTCTGCAACATTCGCGTGCGCCATCACGCTCAGGATGTCCGCAAGCCCTTCGAGGATTTTCTGCGCACCCGCCCGGAAGTGATCGAATGCTTTTCCATGTCGGGCGAGTGGGATTATCTCCTGCGGATCGTCGTGGCCGATGTGGCCGATTACGAGAAATTCCTGATGCACACGTTGCTTGAGCATCCGGCCGTCGGGGCGGCCGCCTCCCATTTCGCGCTTTCGATGACGAAATATACCACGGCCCTGCCTGTCGGCTGAGGGCGGGCTTCATAAGCTTGGCCTATTGATGAGGGGTGCCGCCACCATGGCTCTTCGCAGCGTCCCACGGGCTGTCGAAGGCCATGCGTACCTGCACCGCAGAGACGGCCAGTATACCCAGCCACAGCACCCGCAACGCGGCAAACAGTGAGTAATTTTCCCGATCTATGCCGGGCGCGGAGGCATATTGCATGGTCGAAGGTCCTTGCAGGCAGGGCGGTAACTGCATGGCTCAATAACCGCCCCATGCGGCCATCCGCCAACCAATTGATCGACAGACATCATTACTTGTGATTATGATGGCTGATGCGCAAAATTCCTCCCCTGGCCGCCGTCCGGGTTTTCGAAGCGGCGGCACGGCATGAAAACTTCACCGCAGCCGCCCGCGAACTCGGCATGACCCAGGCCGCAGTCAGCCATCAGATCCGGCTGATCGAAACCTATCTGGGCCAGCAGATGTTCCGGCGGGAGCGCCAGCGCGTCGCCCTTACCGATGCGGCGCGGCGCGCGGCGGCCGATATCGGCAAGGGCCTCGACATGATCGAGGCGGCATTTGCCGAAATACGCGCCGATGATGATGCCACGCTGACAATCTCCACCACCCCCACTTTTGCCAATACCTGGCTGGCCTGGCGGATCGGACGGTTCCAGATGCGCTATCCCGATATCGCGGTTCGCCTGCTGATGCAGGAAGGGCTGGCCGATTTTGCCGGCGATGGCATCGATGTGGCTGTCCGATCGGGATATGGCTCATGGCCCGATCTGGCCGCGCATCGCCTGATCGAACAGGATTTCACACCCATGTGCAGCCCCGGTTTTCTGGCAGCGCAAGGTGGTCATATAGATCCTCAGGACCTGCTGCGCCTGCCTCTGATCAGCCCGCATGATCCCTCATGGGCCTGCTGGTTACAGCATGCCGGACTGGCGCAGGCGGGAGAAGTACCACTGCAGGGCGTGCGCATGGACTCGCAGGCGAACGAGGGCCATGCGGCCATGGCCGGTCAGGGAGTGGCCATGCTCACGCCGTTCTTCTGGCATCAGGACATGGCGGACGGGCGACTGGTCCAGCTCTTCCCTCAGGTTTCCAGTCTGGGCGTGGCCTATTGGATCGCCTATCCCGACCATCGCCGCCGGACGCGCAAGATCCGCCGCTTCTGCGAATGGCTGCTGGCCGAAATCGGTGTGAGCGGCAAGCCGGATCAGGGCTGAAAGATCCGCGCCAAAGCCGCTGGTCTTATGCAGGCAGGCTTGCGTCGCACTTCGGGCGGTCGGTTCATATTCGGCTAAGCTGGCGGGGTCTCCTGCCGGGGTTCCCCTGATAGTTGAGCGGCGACATGTCTATATTTGACCGGATATCCTATACCTCATCCGATCTGGCGATCGATCTCGGCACGGCCAATACGGTGGTCTATGTCCGCAACCAGGGCGTGGTCATCGCAGAGCCTTCGGTTGTCGCCCTGCAAATTGCCCATGGCGTGAACAGCGTCCTTGCCGTCGGCAATGACGCCAAGCTTATGATGGGAAGAACGCCGGACCATATCAGGACGGTTCGCCCGCTGCGCAACGGCGTCATCTCCGATCTCGATGTGGCCGAACAGATGATCAAGCATTTCATCCGCAAGGCGCAGGGAAACCGGGGGCGCCTGCGCGGCAACCCGGAAATCATCATCTGTGTGCCCTCCGGCTCCACCTCGGTCGAGCGGCGGGCCATTCGGGATGCCGCCTCGAACGCGGGCGCCCGCAAGGTCTGGCTGATCGAGGAAACCATGGCGGCTGCAATCGGGGCCGATCTGCCGGTCACACATCCGATCGGTTCCATGGTGGTCGATATCGGCGGCGGCACAACCGAGGTCGGCGTGATCGCGACGGGAGGGCTGAGCATGTCGATGTCGGTTCGCGTCGGCGGCGACCGGATGGACGATGCGATTGCCTCCTATGTCCGGCGCAGCCACAATCTGCTGATCGGCGAGGCGACCTCCGAACGCATCAAACTGCAATTGGGCGCAGCCCGGCTTTCCGAGAATGGCGCGGTGCCTCAGGCCGTGGTCAAAGGGCGTGATCTGGTCAGAGGCGTGCCTTTGGAAATCACGATCTCGCAAACCGAGATTGTCGAGGCCTTGGCGGAACCTGTGGGCCAAATCGTTGCAGCCGTGCGCGCAGCGCTGGAAAACACGCCGCCCGAAATCGCCGCCGATATCATTGACGGCGGAATCATCATGACCGGTGGCGGGGCGCAACTGGCCAATCTGGACAAGCTGCTTGCCTGCGAGACCGGGCTGCCGGTCAAAGTGGCGGATAATCCGCTCGATTGTGTTGCGGTCGGCGCCGGACGCGTGCTGGAGGATGCGGCCTATCGCGGCGTCCTGCATGCCACATAAGGCAGTTTAGGCGAGGCCGGAATGAAGTGGTCGGCAGGCGCAATGCATGCTTGCCGACCACTCCAAATGGCTGCTTTGGCAAAGCGGCTCGATCAGCGGCAGGTTACATTGCCGCGATCGATCTCGCGCCCGAGCAACCCGCCACCGGCAGCCCCCAGAATGGTGCCAAGCGTGCGGTCACCCCGGCCGGCGACCTGATTGCCGAGCAGCCCGCCAAGGGCCGCGCCCACCACCAGTCCGGTCGTGCCATTGCTGCGGCGACAGTAATAACGCCCGTCATTGCCGCGCCAGATACGGTCATCTCGGCCAAGGCGTCGGGGCCCCATGTCGCGCCCCTGTTCGTAATAGACACCTTCCCGATCATGGTCGCGACGCCCATGGGCAGGCGCCCATGGCGGGGGATCGGCCAGAGCCGGTGCTGCCATGGGCAGGGTGATCGCCGCAAAAACGGCAGCAAGAACGATCTTGCGCATAACACATGCTTCCTTTTCTGATTTTTTGATCTTCGTTGCCATGGAGACCTTTTGACAGACTCTGCCCCAACAGCAGATGAACAGGCGCGAGGCAGGCTCAAGACAGCAGGATCGCCATCCCCCAGACGACGCAGAAAACCCCGGAAATCAGGGGCAAGATACGCCCGATGGGCAGCAATTTCTCACCCGCGACAATCAGCGTCAGCAACGCAATCCACACAAGATTCATCACCCCGCCAACGAAAAGCAGCGCCATGAGCAGCCAGCAGCATCCGATGCAATAAGTGCCATGCACCAGCCCCATGCGCATCGCCCCAAGGGAACCGGGACGATAATGCCGGATGAGAAAACCGGCCGGATTACGGCAATGATTCAGGCAGACCTCCTTGACCGGCGAGAGCTGATAGAGGCCGACCGCAAGCAGGATCGCACCCGACAGCCGGTGGCTCTGCGAGGCCATGCGCAAGGGGCCAACCAGCCCGGCCTGTCCCAAAATCATCTGAAGCAAGGTCGCCAGCCATGAAAAGCCCGCCCATGCCGCCAGATAGCCAAAGAGGAAACTGGCAGTCGCCGGGCGGACTGCGGGATTGCCATGAGCGGCGCTGCGGGCATGAAGCAGGATCGCCGGAGCCGCAGAGGGCAGCATCATCGCGATCATCATGGTCCACCACATCAGGAAGGTGAGCATGAGACGCCCGCCCGTCCACGCGCCAAAACTCGTCATATCCATGCCTGTCATATCCATGCCTGTCATGTCCATGCCGGGCATATTCATATCGGCCATGGTCCCGCTCGGCCCCATATCATGCTCAACCGGGGGCGGCAGCAGGGATGCAAAGGAAACCATGCCCAGCCCGGCGCCCTGCCAGAGCCAGACCCATGCCAACCCCGTAAGCAGCACGAGCGCGGCAATCGACAACGCCCGGTACCGGCCAAGCGCAGCCTCCAGCCTCCTTGCCATCAGGCCCGCACAACCCCGTGGCTGTCGAGGTGGAGCTGGGCGAACTGGCCATAGGTAGCGGTGTGTTCCAGTTTCATCGGCGAGATCGACCTGCTGGTCCCCGACCCGACCTCGGCCAGTTCATATTCAAAGCCTTCCGGCAACCGGATCTGCGCCCGCACCGGCGAACCGTTGACCAGACTGCGGATGGGCTCGCCCGACATCTCGACCCGATCGGCAATATGCAGGTGCCCCTTGCGCTCGTCGATATCGACATCGAATTCGATGGGGACGAATTCGGGCGCGTGCATTGTCTCGATCGTGGATGCAAACACGGCAAAAACCGTGGCAAAAGGATCAGTATCGCCGCCGGTCAGGATGGTCAGGATCGAATGGCGCTGCGCTTCATTGGCCCGTTCATCGACAAATGCGGCGCATTCGCCTTTGCCTTCATGGACTGCCCCGGGCCATCTGAACACCACCCCAACCTTCAGGCCTGACAGATCGGTGTCTCCATGAAAGCCTTCGTCGATGACCATGCCGACGACGGCCTGACATCCGCCCTTATCCGGCAATCCCCCGAACTGGCAATTGCAGCCATAGGCGCAATTGCAATTGGCGAGCTCTCTTCCCTTGATTTTCCAGTAAGTCATTTCTCTGACTCCTGTATTTTTTGCTCCGCCTGACTCGATCAGGGGGGCCGCAATCATAACACAGGAACACCCAAACGTCAGCCGTTCGGTTTGAGGACAAGCAGTCTGGCCCCTTCCCCGACCCATCCGGCCGGGACCGCCACAAACAGCCGGTCAAGATCGGGAGAAAACAGCGAGGTGCGCGCGCCCGAGCCGGTTTTGACAAAAGCGGGCGCCGAAACATTGTCGGAAAAGACCTCAACCTTGCCCGCACCGCAACTGACATACCAGCGCCGCCGCCGGGCATCATGAAACACGTCATCGGCATCGCCGCAGGTCGGCCTGTCCTGACGGATCGCACCATTGGCCGCATCAAGCCATGACACATGCGCAGGCAGGCGCGAGACAATGGCAAAGGTCTGCCCCTCTGTCCCCAGCGCCATGGGGAAATTCAGGCGATAGGGCGCCGGCCAGCGCGCGAGCACCTCTCTTTTGGCCAGATCGACCACCGCTATGGCCCGCCTGTCGGGCAGGTTCACATAAAGGCGCCCTTTCGCTGCATCGATCTGAAAACCTTCTGGATGGGCGGGCAGGGGGATTTGCCCGACCAACGCGCGGCGAACCGGATCGATCAACGCAATCGCGCCGGAACCGTAACCCACCGCGATCAGGCCGCTGGCCGCATCCACGCGCACATTGTCCGCGTCCTCGCCCAGCCTGATACTGCCCGCCGGGGCCAGCGTGGCGGCATGGTAAAACCGGACTGTCCCGTCGCCCCCGCATGCCACAACCAGTTGGTCAAGAGCGGGAAGATAGGCCACGCCTTGCGGCCGGGCGAGGCCGGTGATGCGCCCTCGCTGTCCATTGGACAGATCGATACTGTCGACCGTGCCATTGGCAATTTCGGCAACGAACAAACGGCGATGGGCGACATCGACCGCAAGATGATCGATCCGCCCCTTGACGTCAGGCAAGGCGATTTCGCGCTCAAGCGTGAAAGGCGCCCCGACGTCCGAAGTATCAGCCCGCGCGCATCCGCCAAGACCAAGCATGGCAAGCAAGGGAGCAATGAGGAAGGATTTCACGGCGCGTCCTGTCCAAACCATACAGCGGGTAAGACAGGAATGATTAGCGCAAAGTCCGCCAGGAAGCCAACCGGGCGTTACGGCGCCAAGGCATGCCCGGCATCATGCCCCAAGGCGCGCGACCCTTGCAGCGACGGCCCAGATCGCCAGCCCGGCAAGAGCCAGCCCCGACCCGACCCATCCCGTCGAGGCCCAGCCATATCCGGCCGCAATCGCCATGCCGCCCATCCATGGCCCCAGCGCATTGGCCATGTTGAACGCCGAATGGTTCATCGCGGCGGCCAGCGTCTGGGCATCGCCCGCCACATCCATCAAACGGGTTTGCAACACCGACCCCAAGGCCCCGCCAATGCCGATGGCAAAGACCACCACCGCCATCGACCATATGTGCCCCACCGCCAGCGGATAGATAGCCAGCCACACCGCGCTCCACACCAGCAACCCACCAGCAGTCGGCATCAGCGCGCGATCGGCAAAACGCGGCGCGATGATATTGCCCAACGTCATACCCACGCCAAAGATCGCAAAGACCAGCGGGATCGCCGCCTGCGAGGCATGGGTCACCTCGATCAGCGTCGAGGCGACATAGGTATAGACACAGAACATCCCGCCAAAGCCGATGGCCCCGATGCCCAGTGTCAGCCACACCTGCCCCCGCGCCAAAGCGCCCAGTTCCCGCAAGGGGCTGGAGCCTTGCGCAGGCCGGTCGCGCGGCGCGAATTGCGCCACCATCGCGGCACAAAGCCATGCCAGCACCGCCACCACGCCAAAACCCCAGCGCCAGTTGACCGATTGCCCCAGCACGCTGGCCGTCGGCACGCCGATGACCGTTGCCACCGTCAGGCCCAGCATGACATAGCCCACCGCCTGCGTGCGCTTTTCAGGGGGCACCAGTGAGGCCGCCACCAAGGCCGCCACCCCGAAATAGGCACCATGCGGCAGGCCCGAGAGAAAGCGGAACAGCAGCATCCAGTGATAATCGGGCGCCAGCGCCGAAAGCCCGTTGCACAGGCCGAACAGTCCCATCAGCAGGATCAGCAGGCTGCGCCGCGCCATGCCCGCCCCCAGCACCGCCAGCAAAGGCGCGCCCACCACCACGCCCAGCGCATAGGCGCTGATGACATGGCCCGCCGTCGGCGCATCGACATGCAGACCATCGGCCATATAGGGCAGCAGGCTCATCGTGGCGAATTCGGTGGTGCCGATGGCAAACCCGCCCATCGCCAGTGCCAGATGCACCAGTCCGACGGGGGTGGAACCGGATGTGCCATCCACCCGGTCAAGCCTGATCGCGGCGGGGTCAAGCGCGGGTGCGCTCATGGGAGATGCCTTTCGTGAAGTGGGGCGTCTTACCGCAATGCGGTAAAGGCAAGGCTCTATCCTAGGCCGATATTGCCTGAGTGTCAGGCCCTAAAATGCTGCATTGCAGCGTATGCAGTCCTATGCGTGGGCCATGGTGCCCTTTCCGGCGCGCGCCAGGCTCTGCACGGTAAAGGCCAGTGCGCCCAGCGCGATCCCCAACAGGGCGACTCCATGCCAGCCCATCGCCCGCCACAACGCCATGCCCAGCGCCGACCCCATGGCCCCGCCCAGAAACATGCCGCCCATGAACAGCGTATTGAGGCGCGAACGGGCATCCGGACGCAAGGCATAGACAATATGCTGATGCGAGATCAGCGCGCCCTGCACCGCCAGATCGAGCAGGATACAACCCAGCGCCAGACCGATCAGCCCTTGCGAAACGCCCGCAACCGCCCAGCCCACCATGGTCAGCGCCGTGCCTGCCGCAATCGCCGCCCGCGGCCCGCGCCGGTCGGCCAGATGGCCCGCCAGGGGCGCCGCAAAGATCCCGGCGACGCCAATCACGCCAAACAGACCGGCGACAAAAGGCCCCTGCCCCAATTGCTGAAGGTAAAGCGCAAGGATGCTCCAGAACGCGCTGAAGGCGCCGAACAGCATGGCCTGAGTCAGCGTCGAGCGGCGCAGCACCGGCAGATCCCGCCACAAATGCCAGAGCGAACCGAGCAAAGCGGGATAGGACGGCCCCTTCTCCGGCCGCGATACAGGCAGGCGGGCGCGCAGCACCCCGCCCGCGATCAGCGCCAGCGGCACACCCAGCCAGAACATCGCGCGCCACCCGGCCTGTTGCGCCACAAGGCCCGCCAGAGTCCGGCTGAGCAGGATACCGCCCAACAGGCCCGCCATGACCTTGCCGATCACCGCGCCGCGCTTTTCAGGCGGGGCCATATGGGCGGCCAGCGGTACGATCTGTTGCGCCACCGTTGCCAGCGCCCCAACAACAAGCGAGCCCAGCAGCAGGGCCGCTCCGCTGGGCGCCATGGCCGCCGCGATCAGCACGACGGCCAGCCCAAGGAACTGGGTCACGATCAGCCTGCGCCGCTCGACCCGGTCGCCCAGCGGCACCAGCAGGAACAGGCCCAGCGCATAGCCCAGTTGCGTGACGGTCGGCACCATCGCGGTCAGGGCGCCGGGCAGATCACGCTCGATCAGGCCCAGCATTGGCTGGTTGTAATAAATGTTGGCGACGGCAAGACCCGTCGTCCCGGCCATGATCAGGGTCAGGCCGGAAGACATGGTGGGGCCGGAGGATGGGGCGCTCATGCCACGGCCTCATCGGCCCCGGTTTCCGCCCCAGTTTCGGCCCCAGTTTCGGCCCCAATTTCGGCCCCAATTTCGGCCCCAATTTCGACCAATGTGGGGTAATCGATATAGCCATGCGCGCCGCCGCCAAAGAAGGTCGCGGGATCGGGACGATGAAGCGGAGCATCCAACCGCAGGCGCTCGGGCAGGTCGGGATTGGCAATGAATGGGCGGCCAAAAGCGATCAGATCCCCGCGTCCATCGGCCAGCGCCTGTTCGGCATTCCAGCGCGTATAGCCGCCTGCCAGAATGATCGGGCCGGAGAAAGTTGCGCGAATGTCGCGCATCACGGCCTCGGCCAGCGGGTCGATTTGCGTGGAGATTTCGCGGCCGACAACCGCCGGTTCAACCAGATGGAGATAGGCCAGATTGCGCTGCTCCAACTGGCCGGCGAGATAGTGGAAAAGGGGTTCAGGATCAGCCTCGTTCATGCCGAAAGACTTGCCCATGGGCGCCAGACGCAGGCCGACCCGATCGCTGCCGATGGCGGCGCTGACCGCATCGACCACTTCGAGCAGCAGGCGCGCGCGGTTTTCCGGCGTCCCGCCATAGCGGTCCGTCCGCCAATTACTGGCGCTGTTGAGGAATTGATCGAGCAGATAGCCATTGGCACCATGGATCTCCACCCCGTCGAGGCCTGCGGCGATGGCGTTGCGGGCGGCCTGAACATAATCGGCCACGATCAGTTGAATGCCCGCAATGGTCAGTTCCTGCGGCTCGGGAATGTCGATGAACGTGCCCCGGCCATCCTCGCCTGGCACGAAGGCCTGAGCGGGAACGGGCATGGAGGTGGGGGCGACCGGCCTTGCCCCGCCGGGCTGGAACACCGGATGCGAAACGCGGCCCACGTGCCAGAGCTGGATCACGATACGGCCGCCCTGTTCATGGACGGCATCGGCCACCCGGGACCAGCCCTCGACCTGTTCGGGCGTGTGAATGCCCGGCGTCCAGGCATAGCCCTGCCCCTGCTGGGAAATCTGCGCGCCTTCGGTGATGATAAGCGCAGCGGAAGCACGCTGGCGGTAATATTCCACGGCAAGGTCGGCGGGCACATTGCCCGGCGCAGCGCGCGAACGGGTTAGCGGGGCCATCACGATCCGGCTGGGCAGATCGAGCGCGCCGACGCGGATGGGGGAAAAAAGCTTGTCGGTCATGGAAAGGCACTCCGGATAGATGGGGCCGTTGACGGCGCCCCGGTTGATGCCGGTGATGTGCATCTCTTTTGACCTGATGATAATCCGGCCATTATCGCGATCATCTTTGCATTTTACGCAAAGATTAAAGCGCGCGATCCCAATAGGGCGGACTGCCAAACCTTGCGGCCAGAAAATCGACGAAGGCGCGCACCTTGGGCGATCCGCGCCGGTCCGGCAGATAAAGCGCATGAATCCCGCCCTCCACCAGAGGCGCCGCGCCCAGCCGCCCGATATCGGCATGCCAGTCGTGCAGCAGCGGTTGCAGATGGCCCTGCACGATCTCTTCGCCCGCCAGCCATGTGGGCAGCATCACCACGCCAAGGCCCGCCATGGCCGCTTCCTTCAGCGCCTCGGCCTGATTGGCGCGCAGGGGGCCTTTGACGCGGATCTGCTCGATATGATCGCCTTTGGTAAAGCGCCAGCGCCGTTCTCCGTCGGAAAAGGCGAAAGTCAGGCAGGCGTGATCGGTCAGATCGCCGGGAACGGCGGGCCTGCCCTTGCGCGCCAGATAGGCCGGGCTGGCACAGACGATCCGGCGATGCGGGGCCAGTCGCCGCGCGATCAGACTGGAGGAATCGAGCGCCCCCAGACGCACCGCGACATCGATCCGCCGCTCGACCAGATTGACCACTTCGTCGCTCATCAGCAGATCGAGTTCGACGCCCGGATATTCGGCCATGAATCGTGGCAGGAAGGGCGAGACATGCATCCGCGCAAAGGATGTGGGAAGGCTGACCCGAAGCAGCCCGCGTGGCGGACCATCGCGTTCGCGGATACTGCGATTGGCTTCCTCAAGCCCAGCCAGAATGCTCAGGGCATGCGGATAATAGGCCTCACCGGCGGCGGTCAGCGATACGCGACGGGTCGAGCGGTTCAGCAGGGTGACGCCCAACTCGCCTTCCAGCGCATCGACATGGCGCGTGAAGGAGGATGCCGCCTGCCCCGCCCGCCGCGCGGCCGGAGCAAAGCCGCCTTCATCGACCACCGCCACGAAAGCCCCGATTGCCGCGAACATATCCATGGCCGCCTTCCTAGCGCGGCAAGGCGGATTGGACCAGAGACAGACCAGATGGAGGCGGGAGCTTTTCCCGCCTCCATCTGTCATCCTCAGATCCGGGCCAGTTCCGCTTTGGCCGCCGCAACCTTTTCGGCCAGGCGCGGATCATTGAGCAGCATGGTGGCCGCCAGTGTACCCAGAACCTCACTGGCCTGCGTATCGCTGGTATAATGCGCGCCGCAATATTCGCGGCTCAACGCATAATCCCCGGCGCGCTGCATGATCTTATCCGCCTTGGCGGGCATCAGCCGCGCAAGAGCGACACCGACCGAATAGCCCAGCGTGGCATGACCCGAAGGATAGGAACGATAGGCCGGTTTGGCCGGGTCCGCCTTGCCCTCGCAAAAGGCGATGGTGGGGTCAGCGCTATAGGGACGCATGCGATGGAAATGCTCCTTGGCGATGCCGGCCGCCAGCGCCGATTCCTTATCGACGATCTCCAGCAGTTCCCATGTCGCGGGCAGTTTGCGCAGATCGACGCCCAGCACGGCATCGAAAATCGCCGGGTTTTCATTATCCGCATCCTCACGGGCCTGTTTCAGCCGTTCCGGGCTGGCGCCGGCGATCAGGTGGTGCAGCATCTCGAGTTCAAGCGTGTTGACGCGCGAGTCCCTCGCCGGCGGGGCAGGCAGGATCTGGGCCGGTTGAAACAGAGCGGGATCGAGATAGCGCAGCGTCTTTGCGGCCACCGGAGCGGCCGCGGGCGTTTGCGCCGCAACCGGCACCGATACGGCCAGCAGGGCAAGAGCAATCAGATTTTTCATCACGAATACTCCCCTCAGGCCCCGGCCGAAACTACCGGCGAAACAACCAGAATGACAAAGGAACCGGGCACAGGCTTGCCGCGCTTGGCGCCGGGTTCAGGGGCGGCCAGCGTGGCGGCGGGCAGATAGACCCGGCCATCGCGCGGATCGAGCGCGCCGGTCTTGGCGCCCACCTGCGTCGGGATGACCTGCGCCACCTTCACGTGATCGGCGTCGCGAATGTCGAGCGCGACCAGCGTGCCATTGCCGCCGCATGGGATGAAGGCCAGATGGCGCGCATCATCGACGATCACCGCATCGGCATCCTTGCCGGTGGGCAGGCGGGCCAGCACCTTGCCCGATGCGGCATCGGCCACCACCGCCACCCCATTGGCGCAGGCCGAGATCAGCTTCTTGCCACCCGCAATCGAAGCAAGACCCGTCGGGCCGACACAGCCGGGCATGGCGATCTTGCGCAGCAGCTTGCCGGCCTTGAGATCAACCTCGGCAATCCTGTTTTCATCTTCCAGATTGACGAAAGCGCCGCCGCGACCATTGCTCACCGCAAATTCCAGCCCGCCCGCCAGCTTCATCGTGCCGGTCACGGCGCGGGTTTTTGCATCGATGCTGGTGATTGTGTCGTCGCCTGGGCTCATCACCGCGATGCGGTTGTTGGCGGCATCATAGAACGCCGCGTCGGGCTTCCTGCCGGTGGGGATGCTGGCCAGAACCTTGCCGCCCGCCGCGTCGATGAAGCGCGTCTGGTTGCTCTTGCCGTCGGTTTCGACCAGCGTGGCGCCATTGTCGAGCACCAACACCTGATGCCCGCCCTCGGCGCTGGTCAGAGCGTCGGTGACCTTGCGCGTCGCCAGATCGACAGCCATCACCGCATTGCTTCGCGCCACATAGAGCATGCCGCGAACGGAATCGACCTTTGCGTAATCCCAACCGCCATCGGCGCCCGCAATCTTGTCGGTAACGCGATAGGCTGGTGCAGGCGATGCCGAAATGGCTGAAGAAGCGATACCGGCCAGCAAAGCGGCGGCGACCCAGGATCTTTTGATCATATGCTTGTTTCCCATGCGATGCGCCGCCGATTGCGGCCACGTGAATGGGGCGGCGGATAGGAATGCCATATGACAGATGGATGACCCCTGCGCCACCGGCGGCATGAAAAGGCCTCAGGTTGCAAGATTAGAATATTCGGCGCCCAAAACCCGGGTTTCCGACCGCCTTGACGGTTATTATAGGACGATATATATCATGCTATAATTATTCGGAGCGTGATATGAACGACATTCTTGAAGAACATGGCGACCTGTTTCTGGGGAGTCGGCTCAACCGCCTGGCCGCAAGGTTTCAAAGTGAGGCGGCCAAGATCATTCGCACCTCGGGCTTTGCGATTCAGCCCGCGCAATTCCCGATGCTGGCGGCAATCCATCGCCATGGTCCGCTGACCGTCGGCAAAGCGGCCGAGGTGCTGGGCGTGAGCCAGCCCGTCGTGACGCGCACTTTGGGCAGCCTGCTCGACATGGGCCTGCTGACCACCACGCGCGATGACAGCGACCTGCGGCAGAAGACCATCCGCCTGACCAGCGCCGGGCAAGCGTTGATGGCGCGGGCCACCGTCACCATCTGGCCCGGCGTGGACAAGGCGGTAAAAGGCTTATGCGCTCCGCTGACCGGCGGGTTCCTGGAACAGATTGGGCAGATCGAACGGGCGCTCGATGCATGGTCGCTGGAAGACCGGTTTCTGGCCCAGCCCCCGGCGCTGACGATCCTGCCCTATTCCGACGATCTGGCCGAGACCTTCTATCGGATCAATGCCGAATGGGTGCAGGCGATGTTTTCGCTCGAGGAAAACGACATCAAGATCCTCAGCCGGCCTCGTGAACTGATCATCGACAAGGGCGGGGAAATCCTGTTTGTCCAAAGCCGCGATGCCGGGGTGATCGGCACCTGCGCCCTCATCCGCATGGAGGAAGGCGTCTACGAGCTTACCAAGATGGCGGTGAGCGAAGCGGCGCGCGGACGCAAGGCGGGCGAATTCCTGCTGGCCGCCACGCTGGAGCGCGTCCGCACCATGGGCATGGAAACGCTCTATCTGCTGACCAACCGCAAATGCGAGGCCGCGATCCACCTCTATGAAAAGATGGGCTTCGAACATAGCGAGGACATCATGCAACGCTATGGACAGCGCTATGAGCGATGCAATGTCGCCATGATCTATCGCTGGTAAGCGACAGGCCTATCGCAGGAACCTATCGCAGGAATTTGATGTCCGACGCCTGATCGACGGCCAGTGTCTGCACCTCTTTCCCGATCGCGCCGCTGGCCGGATCGCGGCGGAACACCTTGATCCCATGGCTGCGCTGATTGGCGATCAGCACAAAGCGGCCATCGGGGGAAAAGGCAAACTCGCGCGGTTCGGTTCCCTCGACAGGGCGGCGATCCACCAGATGCAGTGATCCGTCATCGGGCGCGATCGCAAAACTGATGATCTGATTGTCGGTCCCGCGATCCGTGACCGAAAGGAAGCGTCCGTCCGGCGAGACATGCACCGCGGCCGCCCCCACCTTGCCCGAAAAACCTTCGGGCGCCAGCCTTACCGTCTGGCGCAGCGTCAGGCACCCTTCGGCATGATCGAACACCGCCACCTGTCCCGCCATTTCCAGCGTCGCATAGGCATGGCGACCATCGGGCGTGAAGGTCAGGTGGCGCGGCCCCGACCCCGCGGGCAATTCGACAAAGGGCCGGTCCGCCAAAGCCGTCAGCGGCAATTCCGCCCGCGCCCGGTCATAGCGATAGGCATAGATCCGGTCGCCTCCCAGATCCTGAACAAAGACGAAGCGGCCATCGGGCGAGGAAACGACCGAATGCACATGGGGCGAGGCCTGACGCTCCGGATTGACCATGCTGGCGCGGTAAGTCTTGATCTGGGTTGCAGGGGCCAGCGCCCCGCCCTTGCCCACCGGCAGGACGGCCAGCGTTCCGCCCGGATCGGCCGACACCGCGTAATTGGCCACGAACAGATAGCGCCCATCCTTGCTCAGACTGGCATGGGTGGGTTCGGCCCCAAGCGAGGATGTGCGATTGATCGCCCTCATCCGCCCGCTGGCAGGGTCGAGCCGATAGGCAGAAACCCGGCCCACCGGATCCCTTTGTCCCTCGCCATTCTCATTCACGGCGTAAAGCAGGCGGTGGTCCGCCGAAAGCGTCAGCCATGACGGATTTTCCGAGGGCATGACCTGAACGGGGCGCGGTTCGATATGGCCGCTCCGCGCGTCGAAGCGATAGAGGTAGATGCCTTTGCTCTGCCCGCCGGTATAGGTGCCGATCAGCAAGGGGACGGAAGCGGTCGGAGGCGGCGCGGAAGCCAGCGCCGACGCGGCACCAAGAGCAAACGGGAAGGAAGCGAACAAAACTTTGAAAACCACGAGCCTGACCCCGCCATTGATGCCTTTTGCCACAGGTGGCCGGTTCGCCCGCGACCGTCAATCCCAATGACCATCCAGACGTCGATGATGCCAAGCACCTGATGCTGCAAACTTCTGTAGCAATGTTAGCGCAATCAAAGCATGATGGGCCAAATCAATAAAGGAGGATCTGATATGCGCATGATGAGAATGGCAAAACTGTTGATGGCCGCCATGGGTGCAGGTTTTGCGATTCCCGCCATGGCCGCAACGGACAGCGGCGCGGTGCTGGACTGCCCCATGGCCAAGGCGCCCTACTCGATCGACAGTCCCCTCATCGATGTGCTGGTCAATCCGGCGGCCAAAGCGGTTGCGGCGGAAGAACTGGGCGAGAATTTCACCAAACTCACGCCCTTCCTGACCGGTACTCAGGCCCCCACCTTCAGCGTGATCGTCACGTTGCGCGGCGTTTTTGCCATGAACAAGGTCGACCCGGCCGCGCTGGCGAAGGCAGATGCGCGCCTGCGTCAATTGCCCGTGTCACCCGCCGATCAGATCGCGCGATGCGCCCGCTATGACAATGAACCGGCCGATCCGCGCCCCTCGGGCAAGGGGCTGCATGTGCTGGTGTTTGAGAAGATCAACGGTTTCCTCGACCGCGCATCGGTTGGCGCCGCGCGCGATGCCCTGCTGGGTCTGGCGCGCGAGAACGGCTGGTCGATGCAGGTCACCGACAAGGGCGGCGCCATCCGGCCCGAGGTGCTGGCCCGCTACGATCTGGTCGTCTGGAACAATATCAGCGGCGACGCGCTGACTCTCACCCAGCGCAAGGCCCTGCGCACATGGGTCGAGCATGGCGGCGGCTTTGTCGGCATTCATGGCGCGGCGGGCGATCCGGCGACATTCTGGGACTGGTACACCGACACGCTGGTCGGCGCGCGTTTTCTGGGGCATCCGGCCAACCCGCAGTTCCGCCCCGCCAAATTGCATGTCGAGGCAAAAGACGATCCGATCATGCGCGGTATTCCGTCGGAATTTAGCATGACCGACGAATGGTATTCCTTCCCTGTCAATCCGCGCCAACGGGGCGTGAAAGTGCTGGTGACGCTCGATGAAGCCACCTATGCGCCGCCGCCGAATCTCGCCATGGGGACTGACCATCCGATCGCATGGAAACATTGCGTCGGCAAAGGGCGCTCGTTCTATTCCGCCATCGGCCATCCCCCCAGCAGCTTTGCCGATGCCAATTATCGCCGGATACTGACCCAGGCGATCCTCTGGGCCGGCAAGCCCGATGCCACCTGCGGCAAAAACCCGGCCTAGAGCATTTTCAGGATGACCAGAAATGGTCATCGGCCGGTAAAAGCCGGGCCATGACGCGGGAAACCCCGCCCATGGCCCGGCAGCAACGAAACTACCGATTGAACGAACCGGCGAGTTTGAGATCGCCCAAGGCCGAGGACCGCCCCATCCAGACCGTGTAAAGGCCCTTGGGCATGGTCCAGAGATGCGCTTTCTCGTTCCACACACTCAGCGGGTGGTTGCTGGCTTTGGGGTCGATCGTGATCGAAACCTGCCGCGTCTCACCCGGCGCCAGCGCGATCCGCCCGAAACCGACCAGACGCCGGGGAGGCTGCCTGGCCCCCACCGCGCTGGCCGAAGGCGGCAGCGCCAGATAGGCCTGAACCACTTCGGCACCTTCACGCTGCCCGGTATTGGTCACACTCAGCGTTGCGCGCAGGGTGCCCGAAACCTTGTCCTGAACCAGCACCGGCTTGCCCAGGGAAAAGCTGGTATAGGAAAGCCCATGGCCAAAGGGGAAGGCCACGCAACTGTTCATCCCCTTGCTGGCCGGGCAATGACCACCTGCATTGGCGTCATACCAGCGATAGCCGATGGCCAGTTGCTCGCTGTAGGTCACGGTTTGCAGCTTGCCATCGGCGGAGACGACGCCGGGGAACTGTTCCGCCTTGACCTGATCCAGAAATCCCTTGCCCGCAAAAGGTACCGTCACGGGCAATTTGCCCGAGGGATTGATGCGGCCGAACAGGGCATCGGCAACGATATTGCCGTCCTCCTGCCCCGGGAACCATGCTTCCAGAATGGCCGGCCCCTTGCCTCCCACCAGCGAGGCAGGCAGCGCCACGCCCGCATTATCCTTGAGCACCAGCACCGATTTGGCCGCCATCGAGCGCCCGCTGGTCGAGGCAGCGCCCAGCAGCTTTTCGATCATCGCCACGGTGCCGCTGTTCCCGGCGCGATTTTCGCTCGCCTGTGTGGCGATCATGTTGGAGCGGCCCGCATACCAGTCAAGCCCGCTGCCGACTGCGGCCGAAGCGGCCAGCACCTTGCCGCTTTTGTCAGTGAAGGTCGCACGATCAGCGCCTTCTTCCGAAATCGTTCCCGCCATCATCACGACGGCATCGGCCCTGCCAGCTTCGGCCAGAACCTGCGCGAAAGTCGCCGCCTTGCCATTGATCGTCGCGCCGGCATTGGCATCATCGACAAGGATCAGCCGGACCGAGGCCTGAGCATTGCCAAGTTCGGCCAGCGCCTTGCGCAGACCCTCGATCGGGCTGACGGTATAGTTCGGCACAACGTCGGAACTGCCGCCGCCCGCGCCCATGGGTTCACCCACCACCGCGCCGCCCGCGACGGCCTGCTGGGCGTAAACCTGACTGGCCTTACCAATCAGGACCAGATTGCGCAGATCGTGACGCAACGGCAAGGCACCATTGTTTTGCAACAACACCGTGGCGCGGCCGCCGATTTCGCGCGCCATCCGTCCGCCCGCGGCAAAATCGATGGGCTGACGCGCCAGTTTGCGATCAAAAATGCCCAGTTTGAACGCCTGCGTATAGCGACGCTCCAACGCTTCATTGATGCGAGCCACAGTCAGTTCGCCGCTGTCCAGCGCCACCTTGATCTTGGCCGGTGCCCAATGCAGCGGCAAAGGCATTTCGTGATCGGTGCCATTGGCAAGCGTGGCCACCGTGCTCTTCATCGCGAAAAAGTCGGATTGCACGTAGCCGGTAAAGCCCCAGTCCTTGCGCAGGACATCGGTCAGCATTTCACGATTTTCGCAGGATGACTGGCCATTGACGTAATTATAGGCGCACATCACCGCCGCCGCCTTGCCGTCCTTGACCGTCATTTCAAAGGGCAGCAGATAGAGTTCGCGCAGCACCTGACGGTCAACATTTTCCTGAATTGTCTGACGGTTGGTTTCCTGTTCATTGGCCACGAAATGCTTGACCATGGCGATCAGCCCCTTCGACTGGATCGCCTTGGTCTCGGCCACCGCCATCGAACCGCTCAGATAGGGGTCTTCGCCGAAATATTCCATGTTCCGGCCAAGGATCGGCAGGCGCGCCAGATTAACCCCCGGCGCTTCAAACACATGCAGGCCAAGGTCGCGCATTTCCGTCGCGATCACCTCGCCATACATGCCCGCCACGGCCGGATCGAAGGAAGCCGCCGCCCCCACCGCCGAGGGCAGAGCCGTGGCCTTGGCCGAACTGGGATGGGTATAGGCGGCTGAGATATCGCCGAAACCGGGCATGTGAAGCTGGTTTTTCGCAACCTCTGGGGAAACGCAATCATTCTGTCCCAGCCCCACCGGACCATTGGTCACGCGGAAGGTGGGTATATCCAGCGCCGCGATCCCGCTGACATGGCGGCCACCGAAACATTCGGGCAGATCAGGCAGCGTTTCCGGCTTTGCCCCGGTCAGTTGCTGAAGCTTCTGCTCCAGGCTCATCGCCCCGATCAGGAGTTTGGCGCGCTGGTTGGCAATGGCTTCGCGCGCGGCATCATCCGCGGCGGCCTTTTGCCGGGCGATGATCTGTTCGGTCATCCAGGGATTGGCGGTCGGCCCATCCCCCGCCAGAGCAGGCGAGGCCACCGCCAGCGCCATGGCGGCAACGCCGTAACGAGATCCACGTTTCCATTCTCGTGCCATGTCAGTCCACTCCCGAATATGTTTTGGGTTATTCGGGAATCATTGGTAGGGCCAATTTTAAAATAAAGCCAGATCAATAATCATAAAAAGGTAAGGCACTTATTTCGGTCCATTTGATGAGATATGCAATTGATAGATAATCATAATATCAAACAATCCGACCGTTTGATCGTGTGGGAACCAGCAGCATCGCCCCGCATGGCAGGCACAGCCCATCAGCCCGCTCACCAGCGTCGAGATATGCCGGCGCGAAGTGGCATTTCGCCTCATTCCCATGACCGAGGTTCCGGCAAGCGGCATCGGCATCCGGAAATTGCGCCACCGGAAGCGGAACCTGTTAGCCAGGGTTTCTGAAGGCAAGCTCGGAGAAATGGCAGCTCAGGGAATCTGGCCCTTGCGCTGCAACCGGGCAAATTGGCGGAAACGGGCCAGCATGTCGCGAAAGGTCAGACCGGCATCAAGCTGGGTATAGACGCGCATCGGCCGGGCATGAGGGACCGCCTGATAGCTCCCATCGGCGAGCAGGTGCGGCGTCGGCATCGACACATAGCGGCTGGAGGAGGGATCGGGCTGAATAGGCGGTACCAGCGCCGTCAGCGTAACCAGCGGACTGTCGCCCAGAATATAGGCTTCGGTCTGAATGATGGGTGGGGCGCCGGGAATCTTGGCAAACATCTCGGGAATGGCATCCACCTTGCCCTTGAGATAGGCGCCAAGCGGCCCCGATTCACCCAACTCGTCGAGCTCCGCGTTGGAGAACAGCATCTGGCGATAGACGTCGGAAGGCACCTGCCAGATTTCGATATCGGATTCGTTGAAGATAATCTGCGCCGCAATGCGGTCGATCATGAAGTTGAATTCCGGATCACCGCGTTTCACCTCTGCCGGGCCAGAGCCGGAATGCGGATTACCGCCAATCCATACCAGCCTGATCCGCTTGCCGATGCGCGGTTCGGCCAGCCAGGCAAGAGCCAGTTCGGTCAGCCCCGCCCCCGACGCATAGATCAGGGGTTCGGTGGTATCGCTGCGCATCGCCTCGCGCACAATGGCAGACGTGGCGGGACTGGGCCTCCATGATGCGCGGCTGGGTATGGGCGCTTCGGCCCCGGCGATCGGAACATATGCATGGCCCATTTGCATCAGGCCCAGCAACTCGGCCGCCCGGGCCGCAGAATCGCGAGCATCATGCCCGGTGCCAAAAGTGGCGGGCAGGTGCGAGCCGATGATCAGCGGGATTTTGAGCGAGGGGCACAGCACATGATGTGCCAGTTGAAACAACCCGTCGGGATCCCCTGCAAAATCATTGTCGAGGATGACACGCGCCAGCGCAGGCCGCGCAGGTGCGGCAGCAACCCCGACGCTCAGGCCCAGGGCAGCCATGCCTGCCGACCCCATGAACAGGCGGCGGTTGAAAAGTCCGTTCATAAAAATCTCCCGCTCTTTTTGCGTTCAGGCGGTGAGGCACCACCATGTGCGGATCCGCATAAAGGAGCGGTATTGCGCCATGAACTTGCCTCCTTCCCGACATCTTGTCCGGCATATGAAAGCCTTCGAACGCCTGTTCAAATCGTCAATTTTGCACAAAGCATAGGCTGGGATTATGGCCGGGAGTGACAAGGCGAAAATTCCGGCCGATCCAGACCAGCATCATGAGTTGGATCTGCGGCACCAGCTTCATCGTGACTAAGGCCTGTGGACATTTAGGGGATTCCCTTTTTCGGCAGGATCGGATTCAAGACTGGCGAAGGGAGCGCCAGGTTGGATCGACACAGATTGAGCGACGCGCAGTGGGAACGAGTTAGCCCGTTACTCCCCGGTAAA
>JAADXY010000398.1:0-24141 GCA_023338065.1 Phytopythium montanum
AACGACCGGTACAGCGCCGTCATGGACGGCAGCACGTGCGCCGGCGCCTCGAACAGCGCCGAGCTCGCGCTCTCGCCGCCAATTGCCTTGCGAGTCGCCTTGCTCTGGTGCTGAGCCTTGTTGTGGCGCTGAGCCGTCGACGTCGACGCCTTGTACAGCGCCGAGAGCGCGTTCGTCTCCTCTGCCTCGACCTCTTCTTCCTCCTCTTCTTCTTCAGCAGTGTCGTCGCCAAGAACGACGGCCACGCGCCACACATTCGACGCGCTGTCCAGCACCACCACGTCGCCGTTCTTTGGGTGTAGCGCCGCGCTCCAGACACCCGCCTTCCCGACGTCTAGCGGTGCCACCGCCACCGGCGCAGGGCTCTCGGGAGCAAACACTAGCGCCACATGACGAGCCACAGTGGCCTCATTGTCGTCCGCTGGTGTACTGGACAAGCGCAGCCAGACCAAGAAGCGCTCGCGCTGAGCGTCCGCCGACACGAATGCGGCGTTCTCGGGCACGTCGTAACGCCACCAGAGCTCGAGACGCAGCAGATTCCACACCTGCACCTGCGTGGGCGTCGTGAGCACCACGAAGGGCGACGCGCGGCCAGTGAAGGCCACGTCGCGGATGACCTGGCCGTCCGCGGACGAGATCACCTGCTTGAGCGCGTTCGTCGACACGTCCCAGAGCGTCAGCAGGTGGCCGTAGGCGACCGCGAGCAGCGAGCCGTCGGACGAGAAGGCCACCGCCGTGATGCTCGCGTCGCGGAACTTGACGACCGACTGGCAGTGCCACATGACGGTCGGCTCGTTGGATGAGTGCGTGGTCGCGTCGCGCACCTCGCGCACCTGCTTCCAGACCTTGAACTCGCCTCGAGCGTCGCACGTGGCGACGCACTCGTCGAACGGCAAGGGCGAGTACGCCACACACGTGACGTGAGCGCTGCCATGCGGCGCATCGACGGCCGTGTTGACCACGAAGCTGCCGTCCGCGCGGCGCTTCCAGAACCGCAGCGCCTGCTCCTCCTTGTCCTTGCCCTCATCCTCCTCCTCCTCCTCACCGTCGTACACGTTCGTGTGCAGCGTCACCATGTCGCGGCCATTGGCGCTGAAGTGCACGTGCTCGGCCACCACGCGCGGGATTTCCTCGTTTTCGGTGCGCGTCACCTGGTTGCGCTCCGTCAGCACCACGCTCTGCAGCACGCGGTCCTTGTACGCGTCGTAAAACTGCAGCACGCCCGCCGTCGACACGCCGTTGAGCGGCAGCGCCAGCGACACGGGGTCGAACGCCATGTGCCGCGACGGCAGCGTCCGGCTCGCGCCAGCACCCGACCGCGCCAGACCCAGCGCGTGCCACTCCTCCTCTCGAGTGACCGCGTTGTACTGGAACAGGACGTTGTCACCGAGCGCGACAGCGTAGACGCCGCCACTGGCCGTCGCCTCGGCCGCGTCCGTCACGTTCGGGTTGGTCGTCGCGATGCTCGTGATGGCGGCGGACCGGCGCGGCAGGTACGCCCGACGGCCCGACTCGAGGTTCCAGGACACGAGCACGCACTCCTCGCCGCCCGACAGGAGGAACTTGCCGTCGCTCGAGTACGTCAGGCTCTGCACGGCGTGCGAGTGCCAGTGCATCTTGGCCGTCGACACGGTCGACGTGGTCGATCCCGTCGATGTCGACGCATCGTCCAGGTACCGGAACATCTGCCCGAGCTGGTCGCCGAGCGCGAACTCTGGCGACTTGGGGCTCACGGCCACGCACGTCACGTCACGTAGGTGAGTGAGCTTCTGTATGGTGTACGCGCGGCTGGCGGCGGCGCTGCTCTCAGTCTCTCGACGCACACGGACAGCGAAGACCTTGTTGGCGGCCGCGACCACCACGTAGTCGCCCTGGAACGCGTCGGCATCGACTCCCTGGACGCCGCGGTAGCTCTGCATGGCCGCCGCGCGGAACGGCAGCTTCTTGTGCTGCAGCAGTATGCGTCCGCGGCGCTTCTTCTTCATGTTGAACTCGACCAGAGCCCAGTTGGTCAGCGGGTCAAGCTCCTCGGTCTGTTTCTCCTGTTGCGTTGCCTGCTCCTTGTGCTTGTCGCCGTCCCTGGGCTTGTCGGACCCGGCGGCGCTGACCACGAGCATGAGCATGGACGGCGAGGCGACGCTCGACTCCATCCAGAGCACGGGAGCGCGCGCGTCGAGCTCCTGCAGCACCTTTTCCTCTACAAAGTCCCACACGAGCACCTTGCCGTCCGCGTACGCCGCCAACAGCTGCAGCGCGTTGTGCGGGTGCAGCGCCAGCGCCGTCACGTCAGGACGGTCGCTACTGCCCTCAGACTGGCGCACGCATTCATGCAGCAGCTGCCCGTTGCGCGCGTGAAGGACGCGCAGCACGTGGCCCTGGCGCTGGAAGAGGAAGCGGCCGCTCGCCGAGTACTTGAGCGCCGCCGAGCGCGCAGACGCGACCAGCGAGTCAGCTCCAGGACCGCGAGGCGTCAGCAGCTGCGCGGCCGGCGCCGGCGACGGCGGGAGCGAGGACGAGGGCGACATGCTTGCAGGTCTGGAGAGGCGAGTGGCGCGCGCCAGTCAGTCAGTTGATCGACTTGCTGCTTTTGCTGACCGCCGTGCGTAACCAAAGTAGCTTTTCGCGACCAGTTATTATTCCTGGGTTACGCGGATATCCGGAAACTGGTACCATGTACCTTTGACGGAGTGTAACTATTGCTCTCCGAGAGTAACCAACTGGCGAACCGAGTCGAGGAAGGTGATGGCGTCGCTGGACGACGAGTTCGCGCGCTTCGAGGCGGAGCTCCAGTCGCTGGAGCAGCAGCCACCGGTGGAGGAGGAGTCGACCGCCACGCCCATCAACTCAGCGAGCGGCAAGAAGCGCGCGGCCGGAGATGACGGCGTGGCGGGGACAGAAAGTCAGCCGCCGGCCAAGAAGGCGCACACTGTAACCGCGGTCGTCGCGTCCAAGCCCGTCGTGTACATAGCTCCACCGCGTCCAGCGCCAGTCAAGAAGCCGTACATGGAGACCGAGAGCGTGTCGTCTTCTTCCTCGTCGGTGCCGCCCCGCCCTGGTGTGCCCAACACTGTCGAGGACGTCTTCGCCCATCGTGGAGCGCTCAGCGGGTTCCCTCCCGGCATGTCGGGCACGGAGACGCGGCCACCGCCCGCTGCGTCTCGGCTGCCAGCGCAGCCCATTGTCGACATGGTGACGGGTCAGATCCTCCCGGCGGAGGAGCAGCAGATGATGAACATCCAGCAGAGCGTGTACGAGTACGACCCGACCCGGCCGGTGGCAAGCAGCCAGTCGGGCCAGAGCGGCGGTAGAGCCGCCAACGGGACCGGCGGAGGCGTTGGGAAGGCCAAACGCAACCTGCGCATGGCGGGAGGACAGGTGTGGGAGGATCAGACGCTGGCGGACTGGCCGGACAACGACTTCCGCCTGTTCTGCGGCGACCTGGGCAACGAGGTGAGCGACGAGGTGCTGTCGCACGCGTTCGTCAAGTACCCGTCGTTCCAGCGCGCGCGCGTGGTGCGCGACAAGCTGACGCACAAGTCGCGCGGCTACGGCTTCGTGAGCTTCGCGGACGCGTTCGACTGCGCCAAGGCGCTGCGCGAGATGAACGGCAAGTACATTGGCAACCGGCCGGTCAAGATGAGCAAGAGCAAGTGGCAGGACCGCAACATCGACGTGGCCAAGAAGAAGATGAGGAAGAAGAACAAACTCAAGCACCACCTCTTCAATTGAGACGAACGGGATGCCTTGTGCGCCAAGAGATGATTCTGCAAGCCCATTTTCTAGAGATCTCGACGCCCCGTGGTGTCAAATGCGACTTCGTACTCACTCACTCGAGCGCGAGGGCAATGTCGTCCTCTTTGGTCGCGATCTCTTCTCGCAGCGCCAGCCGCTCGGCCCTCACCTCCTCCATCAGTTCCTGTATGCGGCGGATCTTGGCGCTGTTGATGTCGATGTTCTCCTCCACGCGGCCGATGAGCTCCGGGAGAGCCGAGCGCACCATCTCCGTCGTGTGTCTCCACTTGCCCCGCTCCTCTTCAGTCGCGAACAACTGCTCGACATCAGCGCTGTGCATCTCGCTCGCCTGCGCTTGGACCGCGCGCAGCAGCTCCTCGTACCGCTCGAGCCTCGCGACGATCTTGTCGTGCTCGAGCACACACCGTTGCCGTGTGTAGTCGAATAGCTCGTAGGCGGACGCGAGCTCGGCCTCCTTGAGGATGAGCTCCTCCATCCTGCGCATGAGCTGGTCGCGCTCCACTCGCGAGGACGCCAGGAGCTCGCGCTTGGACTTGAGTGACCACTGCTGACTGTCTCCATCCGTCACGCCCTCGACGATCGAGAAGTCGCTGCGCAGCGGCTCCTGTAGACTGTCCCAGTCGTCTTGCGGCACGACGTGGCAGCCCTTGATCTTCTTGCGGGTCGTCACGCGCTGCTGCGGTTGGTCGACGAGCCCCATGACCACCGACAGCGAGGCGGAGAACCCGGACGGTGCACTCGCTAGCATGTCCAGCGCCTCGAGCGCCAAGGGAAACGCCCAGCAGAGGGTCGCGCGCAATGGCAGCCCTCAAGAGGTCGGTTCGCCTTGATTCGCGTCGTTTCGCGTATTTGACTACCAAGAAGTCACGCACTAAGTTCGCATCGTCCCCGCAAATCGAACCAGTTGTTGTCAAGGCGTTAAGTTCGCGCGGTTTTGTTGGTTGCTGAGCAGTTTTGAACGCGCCAAGTCGCCTTCGAAGTCGAGGAAGCGACCGACCGGTAACTATGGACGACATGGAGTACGACGACGCCGGCGGGCACCACGAGATGGAGGACGAGGAGGTGCCCGAGGAGGAGGAGGAGGTCGAGGAGGACCTGTTCGAGGGCGTGGAGGACGGCGCGGGCGAGGACAGCAAGGTGCAGATCCTGGACGAGTCGCACAAGCAGCCGAACGCGCAGCGCATCACGACGCGCTACATGACCAAGTACGAGCGCGCGCGCGTGCTCGGGACGCGTGCGCTGCAGATCAGCATGAACGCGCCCGTGATGGTCGACATTGAGGGCGAGACGGACCCGCTCAAGATCGCCATGAAGGAGCTGCGCGAGCGCAAGATCCCCATCATTATCCGCCGGTACCTGCCCGACAGCTCGTTCGAGGACTGGTCCATCGACGAGCTCATCATTGAGTAAACTAGACAGACAGACGATGCGTGTGCGCCTTCTTCCAGCCGCTACGAGGCGTCTCTAAGCTCGGAAATACACCCCAAGGGACGAGAGACCCGCACCATTTCCATCGCTTCCTTGGCGGTCTGTGATGCAGCTAGATAAGACAAGCAGGAGCTACCCACCCGCTGCGACGTGAGTTTTCTTGTGGTTTGTATTGATCGGTTAGGTGCGGACCCGCTCGCTGCCTCTTATCTGCTCGGCTGTGGCTTCCTTGGCCCGTGGCCGTCCTCTCGACAAGCGAGCGAGCGACTGGAGCGCATCGACATGAATAGAGACTCCTCTCTTCCTCCTGCCCACCTTCGTCGTCGTCTCCGCCTAGCTGACGGTCGTCTGCGAGTTGCACGTGGTGCCGTAGTAGCCCGGGAAGCACTCGCACTCACCCGTCTCGTAGTTGCAGCGGCCGCGGCCGCCGCAGTCGCGGCCCTGAGTCGCACCGTACGCCAGCAGCACGTCTGCTCCGCTCGGGCACTCCTTGAGCGAGCAGTCCGGCCCGCGGTAGCCCAGGTCGCAGTAGCATCCCATATGCTTGACGGCGTCCCAAGCCCCGTATGCGAGCGTGACGGTCGGCGTCTCCTCGATGATGGCGGCGAGCGTCATGCACACGCCGCGGCTGTTGCAGTTGTTCGGGCACACGGTACGCTCGCACGCCTTGCCTTCGTAGCCCGGGAAGCAGTTGCAGCTGCCTGACCCGTAGTCGCACATCCCGCGGTTCGAGCACTCGGCGCGGTGGTGGCCGACGGTCTCCGCTGCCAGTACTCCTGGCGTCGGCACAGCGACCCAGGCGTCACCTTGAGGACACGTGCGCATCGAGCAGTCAGGTCCGGTGAACGCCGGGTACGTGATGGTCTTGTCGTACTCGTCCTGCCGCAGGTAGCACGTGCACTTGTCGTTCTTGCCGCACGTGCCCTGCGCGTTGCAGCCGTTCGGGCAGTAGGCGTCCGCCATGAGCGCGAGAAGGCTCAGGAGACTCAGGCTGAGCAGCGCCGCTCTGGACGTGCCGAGCATGCTTGACGCCGGGGTGGACTGCTGTCTACCGGCTGGTCTGGTGTGGTGCGCTCCGTTCGCGTTGTGCGGGTCGCCGCGGCGGCTTGGAGGCGGCGGTGCGAGTTGGTAACTGCCCTCGTGGCTCGCAACCCGACTGTTTGGGGCTTGCAGGCGACTCGTGGGCCGTTATCAATCGGACGAGGGGGAGAAGAGAGAGCTTTGAGCTGCAAAGGGATGAGCGAGCGGTGCGGAAACGACAAGGGTCATCGAAGGAGCTCAACCGACCACTTGGGCAGTCGGCTGGCCACCTGAGGGGTCCGTAGGCTCCAAACGGCGCCCGCCGCTTCACGCGCCACTGCATGATCCGCAGCTTGAAGCGTCGCGGTCGTTGCGACTCGCACCAACGCATGGAAGACGCCGACTCCTCGCGGACGGCTCCAAATCCGGACAGGCAACTGCAACACGCCCGCATTGTCGCCAACACCACCGCGGACAGCTAGCTAGCTGGTTGACGACAAGCTGGCCGCCGCCGCAAGCCGAGGCGCTGAAAGCCCATGAGGCGTCATTGGAGCTCTTCATGTCCACATTCCACACCCACGTCGTTTTCGCATGAAAGATATTTTATTCCAATCGGAGCCATGTATGTGACATGTTTTGCCCAATCAAACGACAGAACACAGTCAGAATTTTGGCCAATCCATCTCGCATATCAATGCCAATTAACCAATCCTGTCAAGCTTCGTATTATTCTGTCTGTTCGGGTACTACATTCACCGGCATTTTCGCGGCCAAGAAGAGAGCATTTGAGGCGGAACCAAGCTGCTGGACCCTCCTTGGCGACGCTCCTGCGCGTCCTCGCTCGCGCTTCTCGGTGTACAACCAGCCTCAACATGAGCGAGGTCAAGGTGTTCACGTGCGAGGGCAAGTTCGCGTTCATGGAGGCGCCGCAGCGCTTCACGTTCCGGGTTTTCGCCGACGCCAGTCTCTCAGTCGACGTCGAGCCTTTGGATGCCAGTAGCGGTGATGATGCAAGCAACGACAGCGCCTCCACCGCCGAAAACACCTCTATTAGCAGTATAGAGGCTGAACCGAGCGTCCAGGCAACGCCAGAAGTCTTGGAAGACGACGGTTCTTCCGCTGTTGATGGTGATGATACAATCCCCAGACCAGTTGACGCAGTCGCTGTTGAAGACGACAGAGCCAACGACTTGGACGTCCAGCCGACCATTACCACCAAAGTGTTCACGTTTGACGGTCGAGCGCTTCCTGGCCGGTCCGAGTCGCCAACGAGCAAGTCTAGAGCCTCCAGAAGCCATCGCGAGTGCCTCATCGTGCACTTCAAGCTCGTGCGTTGGTGCCGCGACCCATACTCGACGCAGTTCATCAAGGTCGTCGGTCGGTTATCGAGCCATCGCGGACTCACTGGCAAGTGCATCGACCTGGAGAACGCCATGGACGAGGACGCAGAGGGCGAAGACTTCAAGCTCCGCCTGGTTCATCCTCATGGTGTTGGCTACCGCGTCGAGACGCTGGACACGCCGCTCTTCCCGCTCACTCCCGGGTTCTACGTACTCAACGGCCACACGATCGGCGAGAACGGCTACGTGTACGAGTGCCAAGTGCGTCTGAAGCTGCAACACGACGGCATGGCGGTCGGCACATCCCGCGAGCTGCTGTTCCCTCAAGAATGCGTGCTCGCCGGCTCCTGGACGCGCGACCAGCTCAGCTACCTGCTCCAGTACCACATGCACGGCAATCAGTGCACGTACATGTACTTTGGCTCGCCGTTCGCCGACGGACTGCGCGGCTCGTGGCAGAACGCAGACCTCACGGCGCTAGGCAGTCGAGCAGAGCGTGGATGTCTCGAGTTCCGGCTCGTCGAGGCCTCGCGGGTATGGAGCGCCGACTACCACAAAGACTATCCGGTCCACTTCCAAGAAGGCGTCAAGCTGCTGCTTCTAGCGGCGATGCGGGCTCCTCCAGGGTCAGCAAGAGCGCTCCCGAGCCACCTTGTGGTGCAGATCGTGTCGTTCTTTGGCTTTGACTGGGTCAAACCGACGCAACTCGACACTGACGACGCTATGGATGGTGCAGAAGCCTGTCAAGACGATGCAGTAGAGTGATCGGCGTGGTGAATACACCCAGCGAGCCGGCGATCTAATATTTACGCTGCAGCATCCGGTTGAGCTTCTCGATGAGCTGCTGGTGACGTTGGTGCTCTCATCCCGCGCTGTATTTTATCCAATCAAATCGTTTCTTTGCAATTATTGGTCAATCAACAGTCACAACCCACAGAAGTCAGAAGGCAACAAGCGGCGTTCGGATCAGGTGGGGACACCAATGGATGCGAGAGTCAAGGACGAGCTGTCGACCGCCGCCTCCGTGAGGGAATGCGCCGCCCCCAAGCTAGAAGCGAGCAGTCAGGCTGTTGCGACGCCTACCCCGCCGCTTGATTGCGTGTTCGAGGGCTGCGTCGGCGGTTTTGTGAGCGGGAGGAGCCGCTTCTGCCTCCGCATCTCTTCAAGCGGAGACCTACGCGGTGAGGTCTGGCGGAGGCGCCCCACGACCGCTACAGCTCCCGCTACTCGCCACATCGGGGGTAATTCATCCGGCAGTAGTGGCAGTGTCAAGCGGCGGCGTATCGCGGTGCTGGGAGCAGTTAAAAGCGACCAATCGACCCAGAAGAGCGACGAAGACACGAGCAGCTCACGGACGGCAACCGACGATGATGACTCGCCTTCAGAGCCCGCAACCACCGCTGCTGCTGCTGCTTGGACTGTCAAGGACCACGTCCTGATCGCGCACGTCGCTGGGAGCGCAGCCTTCGTCAAAGTGGCAAGTACCAGCCTCAGTAGTAGCAGCGAGCAAGGTTTCACGACTGGAGATGACGAGCTGAAGCCGGACCCTGACGCGGTCAGACCAACGACCAGCGGACCGCAGCTGTTCGAGTACTGCTGCTCGTTCACAATCACCAAGCGCGCGGACCACATGGACCGCCACACGGTGCAGTGCCATCTCCACATCCCCATAGTCAACGACTCGAACGACGACCCGGTAGTCGCGGATGGAGAGTGGTCGCAGCCGTTCCAACGACATTTGCGGTCCTCCAGCAACCCTACGATCAAGGCCGAAGCGACTAGCACCACCGGTACTATCTCACAGCCACTGAAGCCCAAGATGGAGCTGTTCAAGCTCACACGAGTCGACCCAACAACCGATACAACTGTCGACACGTCAGCCACAGGACGGTCGTTGCTGTACCCTCTTCGCCCCGGCAAGTACGATTTCCAGGGCTTTACGACGTACGAGACGCCGACGACGCCCACTCCTCGCCGTCGTGGTCGTCCCAGACGCTCTGCTACGCCGCCTCTAGTCACCAAGGACGAGTGCATCGTGTCTCTTCGACTGTATCCAGACGGAACACTCCGCGGGACTTCTCGTGAGTTGGTTCACCCTCAAGTCTGCGCAGTCTACGGCAACTGGCAGGTCAACCGCGTCATTTACATCCTCGAGTACCACGTTCGCGACGCCGTCGGCCGTTTTCGGTACTCTGGCGGTGTTGACACTACTGGAGAAGCCGACAAGCTCGTCGGCAAGTGGCGGAACGTGGATGAAGGCCACGCCGACGGCTTCGAAGGCGGCAAGGGCGAGTTCGAGCTCGGACTCGTCCGCGCAAAGTACGATTCGGACTCTGATGCCAAGCGGAAGCGCGACAAGAAGCGCGACGTGGCTTCAAACTCCGCTTCGATCAGCTCCGCGGCGTACTCTGATCAAGTCAGCCTGGCGGTTACAGTCCTCGATGACGACGAAGATGTGACGGTCACGGCGTTGACTTGCGGTCACTACCGGTTCAAGGGCGAGGCGACCGACTCGGATGGGTACGAGTACGCGTTCGAGCTGATGGTTACGCTGCTCCCTGGTGGTAGACTCGAAGGCGCGTGCAGCGAGCGCGTCTTCACACAGACACGGCCAGTCACAGGTCGCTGGAACCGCTTGAGCTTCGCGTATCAACAGGAGTACGTCGTGCGGAGAGAAGTCGGCGTGTACCTGTACGCTGGCGAGCTCTCACCGGACGGTGTCGTCCTCCAAGGTCACTGGCGCAATGCTGAAGCGCAGTACGCGTCTGTCAGGAGTGAACACGGCACGTTCGCGCTCGCCATGACGTCCGCTGACCGCTTTTGGTCCACTGAAAGCCATCGCGACTACTCTCGCGGGTTCCGAGCCGCTGTGCGATGCTTGCTGCTGTGCTCGGCACGGTCCCACGTCCTTCCTGGAGCGCTATGGACACATGTACTGGCCTTCTGCGACGAGAAATGGTTCGTTCCAGGACTTCGCGACGACGCCAAGAGCGTCGGCAAGGAGCTAGAGCTCAAGCCAGAGGTGTTCGTGTGATACACACCGCAATACAACCCCGCTTAGCGAGTCTCCTGGTCTTCCAGAGCGGCATCCACCTGCTCCATGCTCATGCCGAGGTGTTCGCCCAGAACATGCGCCGTGTCCGGGTAGTTCCACTGGACTGCCGCCTCGAACGCTCTGTGTTGATCCCCTTCCTCCCGATGCCTCAGCAGCCACTGCACGACGCTCGTATGCCCGAACATTGCGGCATACGGTAGTGCCGAGTGGCTGCAGCCCTCATGACGGTGCTCGTGTAGCCACTTGAGCACGTGGAGATGCCCCTCCGTCGCCGCCGAGTCCATTGCGCCGACGGTGCACCCCTCTTGGCAATTCTCGTGTAACCACTGCACCACCTCGAGGTTCCCGCGTCTTGCGGCGTTGTCCATGGCGTAGGGCGAGCAGCCGACGGTGCTGTTGGTCTTGAGCCACTGGAGCATGTCTAGGTCTCCGTGATCCGCCGCAGAGTCCATGACGTACGTCGAGTCTTCGGCTGTCGAGTGCTCGTGTAACCAGCGGACGACTTGGAAGTGGCCTTCAATAGCAGCGACTACCGCCATCTTGGTCGTCCATCGGATGTAACCCGACGCATGCTCGTGTAACCACTGCATAACTGGAAGGTGCCCGCGTCTTGAAGCTTGGGTCGTGACGTAGGTTATGATGCTCGAGAACTCGTCGTTCTCGACGTCCAGGACGCGTGAGAAGCGGCGGAAGAGCCACTCGACTGCGTCTACGTGGCCTCCGCGCGCTGCTTCACTGAGCGTCCGCAAAAACGCTCGCTGTCGCTCGTTGTCCGAGGCGGTAGAGGACGGGAGAAGCTCCAAAGAGCGACTCGCGACGCGTTCCAGGAGAAGGACGCGGCCCCGCGCGCTTGCGTCTGCTAGCGAGAAGCGCACGGACTGGTCCAGGTACTGATCCACGAGTTGTACGACGTGAGGGAGTGCTGTGAGCGCCGGGAACGCCGCGCGGACGGCGATCACGGCGGCGGTTGAGTTCTCGGCCATGCTTGTTGTTGTGGACATCGAAGAAGGCGCAGAAGAAGTGAGTTACCCGCGTAACCTGTCGGATTTTGTCACGTATTCAGCCAATCAGATAGTAGCTAACATTTTTTTCAGCCAGTAAGATTACAGATCTGCGCAGAGTACCTCGAACAGCAGTGTGCTCATGAAGTGATCAACATGGAGAGCTCCTACTCGCTTCTCTTGCTGCGTCAAGGTGGTGGATGTCGTGTGGAAGACAGTAGCAGAGTGAGAGCATGAGAGCGGGTATCTAGCTCACGAGTGCTTACTTCAAAGTGGAGCAACGTGGATGAAACATAAACCGAATTCAAACGCTTGCCATGAGAGCGGTCGCTATGAGAGCGCGCTGTCCCTACCGGCGCAACCTGCTGCTGCCTCTCCGTGCCTGGTCGATGGCGATCAACTGACGGTCTTGCTGGCAGAGTATCGGTAGACCGCCGCCTTCTCCGCGCTTGCTGAAGCAATGAGGGTGTCTATCGCTCAGCCCATGAAGTTGAACACGACGAGGAAGAGGATGAGGTTGCAGAAGAGGTAGTCCGCGAACGCGCGCTGCTCCGTGCGGTCCTTGAACTCGTTGTCCGGGTTGATCTGCATCCGCAGCGACACTGACAGAGGCGAGACATCAGTCGTAGCAGTAGCAGAACAGCGAGAAGCGTCAGTGTGACCCGGCGTCGAGACGATTGAGAGTACGAGCTGCTAACTTACCGGCCAGGACAAAGACGCCGACAGTGCAGACGAAGCCCGAGAGGAACGAGTTGAACGGGAAGTTGCCGACGAGCGCGCAATAGGTAAACTGCAGCACGCCCGTGGCCAGCACGTAGGCGAGGAAGCCGTCGATGAGCTTGATCTTCTTGGGCGTCGTCTTCTCGTACTTGGCGCGGAAGTCGCTCCAGATGCCGCCCACGGACTCCGTCTTGGCCATCTTGCGCTATGTATCCAGTGGGTGCTGTGTATGTGGAGTGGTTGCGGGGCGGGCGGCGTCGTCGATTGGACGTGGTCTCTCTCCTGTATCAAGACACAACGACACAAAAATCCGCCTAATGTGAGCTACAGGAACGCCCCAAAGACGGCAGCGGCGGCGATGGCGAGCCCATGGACGTAGCTAGCGCTTAGACGCCCTAGCTGCCGCTCCCGCTGCCCTCCTCGCCGCCCACGTGGCGCCACTTACCTCTCCCTCTGGTTGCTGCTGGCGCTCGGCGAGAAAGATAGCGACAGAGCAGGTTGCCACGCAGCAGCACGAGAGCAGCTCAGGCAAGTAAGGTACGCTGTACCTTTTTTATGGAACGATGATCCAACTACTGATCGATTTGGTACAGGGGACCGTTTCTGGAACCTCTTGGATTAGATTAAACCTCACTTCGGCGAGGTTACACTACATTACTTTTGCAAACTGTATTATTTCATATCCGTTTATAATGCATTCCATGTGGCCATTCGCCAGTCGGCTCGAACCGCCACGTCGGACTCCACCTCCTCAACACCCTCCAACCTCCATCTCACTCAGCATCTGTTAGAGTGTGGTCGATGGTTACTCGTGTACCCCATGAAGGTTAGCGGGTGTTACCCCACCTTGTTGAAGGCTGTAGAGGTCTCCCCGACCTGCCTCCACCGCATACTGGCATCGAGACGTGCACCCCACGTGAACCGCACATGAACATCACACGCACCTGCTGGTCGGTCAATCTCGAGGATCTCCCCCCGCACCACGCTCTCCTCCTCCTCCTCCAGTATGCTCGCCCGCCAGGTTCTCCGCGTGACGCGCGCGGCCTCCACGTCCGCTGGTCCTCGCTCTATCTCGACGCTCGTGGTGGCCGAGCACAACCAGAGCGAGGTGTCTGGCGCGACCCTTAGCGCCGTGACGGCGGCGACGCAGATCGGCGGCGACGTGACGCTGCTGGTGCTCGGCTCGCAGGCCGCGGGCGTCGCCGAGAGCGCATCCAAGATCGCGGGCGTCTCGAGTGTCCTGCTGGCCGCGGACGCCAAGTACGACCACCTGCTGGCCGAGGAGGTGACGGCGCTGCTGGTCGCGACGCAGCAGGAGAAGAGCTTCACGCACATCCTGGCGCCCAGCTCGAACGCCAGCAAGAACTACCTGCCGCGCGTGGGCGCCAAGCTGGACTCGGCGCCCATCTCGGACGTGCTGGCCGTCGCGGACAAGGACACGTTTGTGCGTCCGACGTACGCGGGCAACGCCATTGCTCGCGTCCAGTCGACGGACGCCGTCAAGCTGCTCACTGTCCGCCCTACCGGCTTCGACAAGGCGGCGGTGGAGGGCGGCAACGCCTCGGTCAGTGCCGCTCCGGAGGCCGCGACCGTCGGCAAGTCGACGTTTGTATCGGAGGAAGTGAGCAAGTCGGAGCGTCCGGACCTGGCCTCGGCCCGTGTTGTCATCGCTGGAGGCCGCGGACTCAAGAGCGGAGAGAACTTTGAGATGCTCTACACGCTCGCGGACAAGCTCGGCGGCGCTGTCGGCGCCTCCCGCGCGGCGGTGGACGCTGGCTTCGTGCCCAACGAGCTGCAGGTGGGCCAGACGGGCAAGGTCGTGGCCCCGGAGCTGTACGTGGCGGTCGGCATCTCGGGCGCCATCCAGCACCTGGCGGGCATGAAGGACAGCAAGACGATCGTCGCCATCAACAAGGACGAGGAGGCCCCGATCTTCCAGGTCGCCGACTACGGACTCGTCGACGACCTCTTCACCGCCGTCCCCGCTCTCACCGAGAAGATCTGAGCTCGCCTAGTGTCTTGTGCGTGCTCTCGTGCTGCTGCTGGCGTCTGTCGGTCTCCTACACCGTCTCCTAGACGGCGAACGCACCAATGCACGACCCAAAGTGGACAGATCCATGCCATCCGTGTTCTTATTCCGTAGCTGCTCGCATACCAAACGCCTAAGAGCTTCTTACTCCCTCCGCTTCTTAGGCTCAACATGAACTGCAGACGCCCCACTCCGCCTGCTGCGTCCCTCCTTCCGCCACGCCAGCTTACACTCGGTCTCCTGGGCCGACGCTGGGGCTGTCAACCGCACGGCGTCCACCTCGAGTCCCCGTCGGCGTTCCCTCCGCATGGTACGCCCTCGTGTCCTGCGTGTTGGACGAGAAGCCGCGTCCGTCGCCACCTCCCGAGTCGCTCAGCCGCTTACGCTCGCGGCGCTCGCAGAAGGCGAGCAGCACCGACGCGAAGAAGAAAGCCATGGCCAAGAAGGTGAAGACCACCGCCGTCGTGAGCGGACGGCAGCGCAGCATGAAGCCGTAGACGCTGCAGTTCTGCACGTAGTCGGAGATGAGCAGCACGATGGCGGCCACGAGCAGCAGCACACCGAGCACCAGGTCCATGAGCTGCTCGTGCAGCAGCGGCGGCCGCACGCTCACGGGGAAGAGCTCGACGAGCAGGAAGAAGTAGAGCCCGACGAGCATGCCCGTGTACGCCATGAGCGTCACGTAGGTCACTGCCGAGCTGCCCAGCATGGTCGAGTAGCCGTAGTACGACGCCGCCACGAAGCCCGACGAGAGCGCCACCAGCGCCACCAGCGAGCACGCGAACTGCAGGAACCGCAGCGCCGTCCGCGCAGGCTTGAGCATCTTGATAGCGGGAGGGGCTGGCTGTCTCGAAGCTGGCGAATTGCGCACTGAGCTCGGTATGAAGGAGTCCTCTCGAGGGCAAGGCACCAAGCAAGTAGGCCTAACGGGTGGATCGAGGCGAGGATCCCGTTGCGAAAGTCGAGGCAGTGAAGGCATGAGAGACGGCGATCGATTCACAATAGTTGGCAGCTCGTCTGGCGAACTGCTTAGTAGCTACTTAGAGGCGGCGCTCGGCGTCTGTTGGAGTCGACTCCGCACGCGGTGAAGCTCCTTCGAGGCGATGGTAGTCGCTCTCGCGCTGCTCGAGCTCCTCCGTGCTCGGCTTGTTGCTCTCGGCTTCCGTGGCGCGCTCTCCGTCCTCCAGCGTCTCCGGTCGACGCGAGAACGGCGGACAAGTGAGCGCGAGCGTGACGAGGAAGAGCAGCGCGCCGCCCAAGGCGCAGCCGACGGTCGTCTTGAGCACCGTGCAGCCAAAGCTCGAGGATCCATCGTCGGTGTCGGACGATCCAGAGGATCCAGAGGACGAGTCGTCATCTCCGAGCCCGAGCGAGTCGATGGCCGACTCGGCCGCGTCCTTTGCCTGCTCGACCGCCGAGGAAGACTCGACGTCGCACACTGCGTCCATCGTGTCGGACGCCAAGAAGGCGACGGCGGCGGCCAGAAGCAGCAGAGCGAGCAGCATGTCGACCGTCTGGCGCTTCGAGTACGGGCAGAGCTTGGACAGCAGTCGGGTCAGCCCTGAAGGCGAGTCATTGGCGCCATGCTCGTGGTGGTGACGGTCATGGAACCGGTGAGGGGGCGCGTCGATGGCGGCGACCAACATGCCGAGACATGCGACCAGCACCACGAAGGAGATGACGAAGAACTTGATGGCCATGGTCACCAATACCGCGGCACAAAGCGCCAATTGGAGGATGCGGACAGCGACGCGGGCTATCTCCAGCAGCCTTGAACGCCCAGAGCGCATGGTGATCAAGGTGGCGGGTGGGTAGGCTGGGGTGGAGTGAGTCGAAGGCAGCAACTTGTCGAGTGAACTGCTAGACTTTGAGCTGGGATGGCATGGCAGACACCGACACGGGACGCTGCCTCCTTGTCCGAGTGACATCGCCATTGGTAGACGATGAGAGTCTCGCCGTCCATTACCGATGGCGTGAAGCGAGTCCAGAGGTGGCGAGTGGTGTTCTCAGGGTGGCGGTTCGTGATGGAACGCAGCCACCTACATACAAATTTCAAGTCTAAATGTCATTTCGACACGAAAAATGTAGGGTGCTGGCAGCCAAGACTTGGGAAAAGCAAGCACGCCTTTGAACGACTTTGGGTGGCTACATTGTGTCGTTACATCTGGCTAGAGAAGCTCGGCGCTTCTACGTAGCTGCGTGGTGCCTGCCCTCACTCCCATTAGATACATGGACTGCTGTGTGCGGGAGCTTGAGTGGGTCCTTGGCCATCCAGGGAGGCTTAGGCCTGCTGGCTGGGGGCCGCCTTGTTGCCAATTGGCGACAGCGGCTCGGACACGGGCACGGGCGTGGCGACCGTCTGGTGGTACACGACCTCTCCGGCCTCGTCCGTGTACTGCTGCTGCTGGGCCTCGACGTCCGTAAAGCCGGCGGTCTCGGCGGTCTGCGGCGCCTCGGCGATGAACTGGAGCACGACGGACACGACGAAGGCGGCGACGGCGAAGAAGGCGAACGCGACGCCGGCCTTGAAGTTGCCGCAGCGCAGGCTCGACTCGACCACGTAGCCGTAGCCCGAGTAGTCGCTGACGCAGTCGCTCACGAGGTCGGACGCGGCGAGCGCGATGGCGGCGATGAGCAGCATGACGGCGAGCGTCGCGTCGATGACGAGCTCGACCAGCGGCGTCGGGCGTTGCGCGAACCGCACGATCTCGACCGCCACGCCCTGCCACAGCGCGTAGAGCATGCCCGTGTAGGCCATGAGGATGGCGAAGATGGCCGACGGACTGCTGGACAGCGCGCCGCCGATCACGCGCGAGCCGGCGGACGTGAAGGACAGCGCCAGCAGACAGAGCACGAACTGCGCGACGCGCGCCGAGAAGCGGAAGATCGTGGCCGAGCGGCCGGCCAGGCAGCCGTTCGAAGCGATGGCGAGCGGCATGGCTGGCTGGTTGGCTTGAGGATGGAGGGTGGAGGGGAAGGCTCGGACTGCTCGTGATGAGGCGGGTTGAGAACTGACGAGAGGCCAGCGAGGCGCTCTCGCCCCGCGTCGGAAGTCGGTAAGCGACGACCAGACGCCATGCCAAGAAGGTTTCGCCGCGCTTTTGAGGAAGATGCTCTGGACTTTGGGGCGAGTGTTGTTCGCAGCTGGCAGCGGGGTACGCGAGGTGACGGTATACTTAGGTCAAGATAAAGCGAGCCGACGGGCAGGTGCGTTCGAAATCGACGAGGTTGAAGTGCGCGTTTGTCCAGAGAATGTAGCGCGCTTTTACCGTTGGCTCTGGTCCGTTTTACTCTATGTCGCCAGTGAAAAGCGCATCTGTTTTTGATGATGCGGGTCGCGTTTGTACCCAGGATCCTCGGATCGCTTACAAATGGCAAGTGTCGTCTAGTCTCGCGCGCGGTCATCCAAAGCGTACGCTCGTGCTGTTGGGTTCGCCTTCACACGATTTGCTACCGCCAAACGCTAATTCGTACCATGTTGGTGGCTAAAACAACGCCACGTCTCGAACAGCGAAGATATGACCGTGCCTTTGACTGGTAATGCCTCACTCGGCGCAAACTCAATGCGCATCGATCGACCTTGGAAGTCTTCTCGAGAATGTGTTCTCCATCCCAGTTTTCTGCGCTGCCTGCTGCTGTGGAAACGACTGCCGCCCAACGGCGTGAACGTTCTGGGCGGGTGGATTTTCCACTGAAACACTTTGCCATAAAGTTTGTGGGTACACCGTGTGAATCTCCTAGCCGCGTCGATCGCAGAGCAGCGCGCCACCAACTGCTGGCCCAGTGCGGAGACCAAATGGCCGAATGTTCTGCTTGTCTTGGTGTTGAAGAGGTGCTGCACCACCAATTGAAAGGGAAAGAGATCCGTCCGATTGAAGCGATTGATGCGACTCGCTTAGCGGTAGTCGTCGCGTACAAACAGCGCGGAGCGTCCGTTGGTGGGAACGCGGTCCATATGCTGACGAGTCACTGACTAGCTGCCACAGAATCTCTCGTCATTTTGTACCGTCACAAGAAAATCATTCTGCACGGCAACTCCACAGGCAGCGAGGCAAACGGCAACAGTGCAGGCATCGCAAAGTGCACCTTGACTGATAACTAGAGTATTATTGGTTCGTGCGCCACGAAATGCAGTTGCCGCGGTAAACACGGCAGCTCGGACGGCCATGGCCCTGGCTGAGTCCCGACAGCCAGGCTTACACGCGCTGCGCGGGGGTCTCGGCGGACTTGCCGATCGGCGACAGCGCGCCGGTCGGCGTGCTCTCCATGCGGTACGGCACGGGCTCAGCGACCTCGACATCGTCCGAGGACGCGCCGGCAGCCGCAGGAACCGCCTCGCCGACGCCGATGAACGTGAGCGCGAGCGAAAGCAGGAAGAAGACCATGCCGATGAACGTGAAGGCGACGCCAGCCTTGAGGTTGCCGCAACGCAGCGCGTTAAAGTAGTAGTCGTACGTGTCGCAGTCCGATGTGTAGTCCGAGGCGGCGAGGCAGATGCCGGCGATGAGCAGCACGACCGCGACCACGGCGTCCGCGATCTGCTCGTGGAACGGCCGCATGCGCGGGAAGACGTGGAAGACCTCGATGGCGCCGACGTGGAACAGCGCGTAGAGCATGCCCGTGTACGTCATGAGGATCGTAAAGGTGGCCGACGGACTGCCCAGCTGCGCCGACATGCCCGAGTTGAAGCTCTTGAAGGCCGCCGCCGTGAACGCCAGCGCGAACAGGCAGCACACGAACTGCAGCGCGCGGAAGCCCAGGCGCAGGTACGCCGCGGTCGACGCCGTCACGGTCGCGATCGCCATGCTTTCGTTGGTGGAGAAGAGGTTCTTGCGGTGTTGTTGCTGAGGCAAAATGGAGAATGACTGACCTGCACATTCTTCGTGATGTTCTCGATCTTCTTTGTCTTTCGCGTGGTTGGAACAGACACGCTTGGTTGTCGAGCGGGAAATGATAAAACCTCGCGGATTGTGGCTTCCTGGTTGATGATGGATGCATTCCCGGTGGGATTTCTTGGCATTTGTAAGTCAACAGGAGTGAATGTACCTGCGCATGTCTCAGTCAGACGAGGTTTTATAGCGTAAACGGGACGACAAAAGTGTAGGTTGGAGGTGCGTTCAGCACGTCTCTGACGTCGACATCAAAGAGACATTAAGTGGGTCGTTTGTGATCAAACTGTGCATTAACCGGGTCTCCAACAACTAAGCACTTTGAGCTCTTGCCATTATAGCACCATTAATACGGACTTGTGAGATGATACTGCATGTCTAATTTTTCGCACAGGTGATTTCGCGACCACATGGCATTAGACTTGATGTTTGTAAAGAAGCCACGCACTTGCGCAATGCGACGTCAACGAGTCCAACAGCATACAAACCCCAAGTCAGGTAGATCCGCGCGAGAGCAAATCTGGTTCGCACCGCCACCAAATCGGCCAGCATGATGTCATTCCGATACGTCTTTGCCAGTCTGCCTACCGCCACACCGTCAAGCCGACAACTCGACGCACGATGGCACCCCCGCGCATGGGTGCGCGACGACCTCGCGGCGCTCATTCCGATAGGTTGGGCATGGACAACGCGATCTGTGGGAAGCCATGCACAATCATGCTCCCGCGAGGATAAACGCAAGCGCATCGTTGCATTTTGTGCGTTGACTTCAACGTGTGAAGCACTTCAACATCCAACATGGACTCCTGCGAAGGCAGACGACAAGGTTGCTATGCTGGTTGCAGGCAACCCCAAGATCCACGACGGTGGTGGCTTTCCGCATTCTCCAACACCAACGGATATGCGTCTCCACGGTCTTCCCGCGGCTCAGAGCATTCGCTGGCCAGTGGCTCCTCCTCGCCGAAGACTTCACTTCGCGCATGCCCGAAGGCGGTAACGATCAAGAACGCGGCAAAGGAAGCAAGCGGCAACGAACGCGCGAGGCCAATGGATATGATACTTCAGCGTACGTGGGGCACTGGACGACACCTGGAGCCTCACAGCGCGACGGCGAAGGGCGTCTCGCACGGTGCAGCCTGTGAGATGTACTGCGTCAGCGTGAGCAGGTGCAGCGCGAACTGCTCGAGCGACAGCCCGCGCGCATTCTGCACCTGCACGCTCTTGGGCACCGCGAACGGCGCGAGCTCGAGCGTCTTGGAGCACGCAAACGCGTCCACCATGTGCGGGCTGACGACCACGAGGCCGAAGCGGCCGGCTTCCCGGTCGTTCAGCAAGTGGATCGACCCGCCAAAGAGCCGGTCGCGGCACAAGCTCTGCAGTAGCCCCACCCGCCACGCCGTCTTGTCATTCACCGACTGGAAGCGCTGCGGCGCGCCGATCACGAACACGTTCGTCATGACGGTCGCGCTGCACAGGCAGTAGGCCAGGCGCGGGAAGAAGGCCCTGCACATGGCCTCGACGAACTGCACGCTCTCCTCGCTCACGATGTAGACCGGTCCGCGCTCAGCGACCGCGTTGATGAACGCCATCATGCGCTGCTCGATCGCCGCCAGCGTCGCGTGCAGGTACGAGTCGCGCAAAGCGCGGTCCTTGGCCTCTTGCAGCGCGCGCGGCGTCGGCTTGAGTCCGAGGCGCTGGCTCATCCACTTGGCGGGGACGAGCACGTTCTCCCAGCAGATTACGAACGCGTTGCGCAGCTCGGCGCGTGTCCTGCCCGCCGCCGTCGCCGTCGCAGGGTACTCGAACAGATCGGTCGAGTAGCACGAGACGTCCATGGAGAAGGACGAGACCATGGCTTGCGAGAACTCCATGCCGTTTCCGTAGCTCATCATGGTTGGGGATGCGGTCGAAGCAGTTGCCGTGCTGCAGGTGCTCGCGATGACTGTTGTCGCTGTGCTGCAGCTATCGGCGCCGTTGGTGGTAGGATTGCGAGTGGTGGCAGCGTCCGACCGACTTCCGCCGCCGAGTGTGACGCCCCCAGCTCGCAGCGGCCGGTCTTCGAACAGGAAGCTGAGCACTTCCGGGTTCATGATCCACACTCTCGACCCCTGCTGCTACTCGATGGGTTGAAAACGCCGGCGTCCGTGACGCTGCTTCACGTTGCGGCTGGCTGGCTGCTTCTACTGGCTGGCTGCTTGCCGAGTTGGCACTGGACAAACGGAGGCAGGACGACCGGAGAAAGCAGCAAGCCGAGGAGTCGGCACCAAGAGTCGGTTGAAGAAGATCGAAGACCTTCATTCTCGCGTCGGTTCGGCAACCAGGACCAAAATCTGGTCCTTTACGTTTTTCAAGTACAAATAGTCCGAGTTGCCGCTTGGTCAAGCCGCGATGGACGGATGCCATTCTGTCTATTCGGATCTCCCTCCTCCTGCCATCTCTACAACTCGTGGACGCCGGTCTTGGACGCGAGCAGGTTGATCGTCTTGGCGTGCTTGTCCTTGCGCTTCTCGTTGCGCTGGACGGACAGCACGAGCGTCGAGAACTTCCAGGCCGTGCCAGGCGTAGCCATGATGCCGCTGTCACGTGGGCTGCTGCTAGCCGCATCTCCGCCTTCCGCGTCGTCCTTCTTGAACGCCTTGACGATCAGCGTGCCCTCGCCCTTAGGGCCCTTGCACGAGATGGTGTAGTTGGCGTGCGCGTGCGTGAGCGTGCCAATGTAGTCCTTGCGGTTGCTCTTGATCGGGTGCCCGAGCCACTGGCGAGCCATCTCGTGGTTGTTCACGTGGTCCAGCACCAGCTTGTGCACGTAGAATGGCCGGCTGCGCAGGATGCGGATCACGAAGAACGACGACACGCCGCCGATCAACACGCCGCCAATCACCTGCACGCCATACACAATGTGTGAGCGGCCGACACAATTCGCAAGATTCTGAAGTACACGACATTGTGAAATCCGCGCCATACCGGCAGGAAGAGCTTCTTGCCGAGCGACTCGGACTTCTTGTGCGACACGGTCGACTCGTCCTTCATGTACGACTGGAGCGCCGAGAACTGCTGCCCGTTGTCCAGCGTCACCTGCAGCACGTCGAACGTCACCACGTCCGAGTCGGCGGCGACATCTTCGTCATCCGCAGACTCATCTCCGTCTTGTCGACGCGAGGCCGGTTGCTGGCGGTACACCACCGTCGCCGTTCCCCTAGGCGAAGAAATCACCGCACGGGTCAGATCGTAGCGCAATGTACTTGAGGAAGTGGCGCGTCGTACTTGTCGCCAATAATACGGAACGTCCCCGACTTGTACGCCGGCTCGCCGTCATACACCACCTCCTCGGCGTCTTCAACCTGCACGACGCCATCGATCCGTCAGCGATCGCCGACGACCACAGCTGCAATACACTGCATCAGGACCTTCTCGAACTCCTTCGGGTACCCGAGTGACTCAAACACGCGGCGGTCCTTGACGACGGCGCGCTTGGCCATGTTAAAGATGCGCACACTCTAGGTCACACCACGCCATGGTTAGATGCAAGATTACATTCCCCTCATAGTCACGGCACTCGCACTGACCTCGTCGCCCTCCTCATCCCGCGACTTGTACCGCGCGACCGTCGCAACAGCCGCAAGCGCCACCGTGATGTACCCGAACAGCATGCGCATGGTCGGCGACATGCCCGAGTCCGTGACACCCGCCTTCAGTCCGAGCGGCTTGTCGGTCGCGGTGCTCAGCCGACGCACAGCAACCGCCCGTGATCCCAGCAGACCGCGAGCGGCGGCAGACATGTCAGCGCTGCGAGGTGCAACCAGTAGCCCCGGCGCGCGGCCGCCAACGACGCGAGAAGCCGCCGCCGCGCGCCGCATGAGCGCACTCGAGGTCAGCATTACGTGCTTGACAAGCAAACCTTGTGGTCCATTTGGACCCACCATATGGCATGATTTATACCGGTATCCAGTTTAGCAGTTTAGAGTCATTAATTCGAGTGAGTGAGCATAACTCTTCCTTTCACTGGTATCCAACCGGTATTCCCTTTACTAACCGCCAGTCATTTCTGGGAGCTGAAATGCCGCCTTCCGAACATCGACCGTCAGTTGCCAATCCGCCACCAAGAAGACGTCGCCGCCGCTATTCGTTCGTTGCCTGTCTGTCTGTTTGTATGTGTGTGCCGCCGGTCCGCCGAGCGAGCCGCTGTGCATGTGCCTCTCTGTCCACCCCACGCTCTATGTCAGGAGATTGTTTGCTTTGTTGCCTCAGTAGCGTAATTTCTGTTACAGGCGTGGGAAAGGAATGCTCGATGGGGGCTGGGCTCGTTTTGAGCTTTGGCCGTTCCCAATCGCCCAGGCGCTGATGAGAGTGGAGCCCGCCTGTCCGTAGGCGCCGCTCCTAGATCAGCTTCTTACATCTCAACCATCGTGTGTGTGTGCATGTATGTATGCGCGCATCGGCCGGTCGGTCGGTCTCTAACGACGACCCGCCCGCCGCCCTGCACGAGCAATGATACTGAAATGCGGCACTCTTTCCCTCCGTGCGCTGCACTTTTATCGATTTGCTCATAGCGACGCGAGCACTAAAAGCACACGTTTAACCCGCTCCGTGGGTGAATGTGCCGTCAACTGTGCTCACACTCCATCCATTGAACATCTCCATGCCATCACATCACGCCAAGCAGAACGGACTCAAGTCGGATTGCTATTAGCCTGCGAGTCCATGAAGTAGCTAGCCACCTATCCACCCCTTCTCTCAGTCTCGATGGCTAGTCCCTAGTCGCTCACCACGGCAGCTCCGGGCCGGTGAAGTCAAAGAACTTGCCGGTGTCGGCCTGCGTGAGTCCTTCAATGACCTTGGTCATGCCCGCGACCGAGTCCTCGGGCTGCACGATGCCCTTGCCGTGGGTCAGGTCCGTGTTGACGAA
>JAADXY010000399.1:0-24120 GCA_023338065.1 Phytopythium montanum
GATGTAGAAGTAGCAGTTGTCGTCGTCGTCGCACTCGGTCGACGTCATGTTGTGCGAGTAGTACTCGAGCGCCGAGTTGACGCCGTCCGCCATCTCCATGGACACCCACATATGGTCCTCTCCGGCCTCGAAGCTGCGGCCTTCCGTCTCGAACTCCTCGCTCATGGTCAGCTCCCACGTCTCGCCTCTCGACGTCGTGTACGTCTGGTAGTCGTCTGGAGTGGACGGGTCGACCCACGGCAGGATGCCAGACTTGGTAGAGAACGTCTTGGCGGTCGCGAGCGTTGAGAGCACCAGGCTAGCAGCCAAAGCGCTGGAGAACGCGCGGAGCATGGTCGTTGATGGATCAGCCAGGACTTGGACACTTGTCGGAAGACGTGTGAGTGAGCGCGTCGAGTAAAGAGCCCAACTGACTGGATGCAGAGCTCGAGCGCGTCTTGCGGGCGTCGGCAGGCCGCGGACGACGTGCTGACAGCCGGAGGAGGCGACGCCGGCGTTGGTGCATTGCTGCGCTCCTGAGCTATCGGCGGGAGCTCTTCGCAGCGCTTTTACCTGAGATTGATGGCGGATTGACAAAATGCGCATAATTGATGGTCTCGTCTCATGCATTTTGACTTGACTAAAATGGAGAAGAGTACACATTTTGGCAGTTTAGCGGGAGATTCGTGGAAACAGCTGATCCTGAGCTATCACGTCTATCGCAAATGCAGAAATATGGTACGATTGGCACACGTCACACACGACCATGATGCGCATCACCTTCAACGAGGTCAACCTCCTTCCGTTTGTTTGGAGCAGCTCTGCCGGTGTACTTTGGCTTCGTTTTGCAGTGTAATCCGCGCACCAGGTCGACGTAGTTTGTAGTCGTAGCGCAGTCTTGTTATCCTCAGATGTTATCCGCGATCGGACTGCTCTCTCGCTCGGCTCGCACTAAATATTTCCACAGACCCGCGCGCGCAGAGGCGGCGCGGCTCACACAAAGTTGGTGCTGTAGTTGCTGTTGTTGGGCGGCTTGAGGCCGACGTCGCTGGCGGACGCGGCTGACAACCCGCCGATGCTCTTCTGCTGCTGCTGCTGCTGTTGCTGGAGCATCAGGATCTGCTTGCGCAGCTCCTCGTCGCTCTTGCGCGCCGCCAGCACCGACGCGTACACGGCCACGAACGTCAAGAGAACCGTGACGCCCGTGACGCCGAGCGAGGCGTACATTGGCGGGCCGTACGATCCGTCCGAGAAGATGTCGCCCGAGCCACTGCCGGTGCTGTCGGCCGCCGAGGTGACCGTCGTGCACCGAGGACCCTTCCACGACGTCGCCGAGCACTTGCAGCGGTTGTTCTTGCACGATCCCGTGGTCACGGACGTGCCAGAGTCCTTGGTGATCGTGCAGTCGTCGTCCGTCGTGCAGAACCCCTTGCCCGACACCTCGGTCCACGGGTTGTCCGTGTCCGTGTACTCGTCAATGTGGTCCGTGATCCACTGCGCGGTCGGGTGCGTCTCAGGATCACAGCCGATTGACATGTCCGTGCCGTTCGACGTGTCCTGGTACAACCGGATGTAGTCGATCTTCATCTTCATGGGGAAGTCGTCGCAGATGGCGTTGGTCGTGGCGTCCGTACCGTCTCCTCGACATGCCTCGCCGGGGTTCGGAGGCGTCGTGCCCCACGTGCTCGAGAGCGCCACGTTGAAGATGATGTACAGCGGCTCCTCGATCATGAGCTTCTTCGGGTTCATCTGCCCCTTGTCCTGCGGCGGGTTGACGATCGCGTCCGCTGGGACCTCGAAGATCGGCGCGCCTGCCAGCATCCACCGGACGTACCCTTCGTCCCCCGTGACCCACTCGAGCTGGTACACCAGCCAGTCCGTGTAGGCGCCGACGTGGATCGGCCAGTTGGACGAGATGGCGTCCATCTGGTACGCGAACGTGGCCGTCGCGTCCGACGAGCCGCTCGAGCTGCCGCAGCGCTCGTCCGTGTTGCCCGGACTGCACAGGAAGGCGCCAGTGTACTGGTTCTGCTTGGGGTAGCACGTGCCGTTCGAGTTGATGCCCCAGTGGTCCGTCGTCGAGTCGTCGATCAGGCTCAGGTCCGAGTGCACGTCGAAGGACGAGGGACACAGGTCCAAGGTGCACGCGCTGGCGGTGATGCCCGCGTCCAGCGACGCCTTGATGGTCGCGTACGTCTGGACTTCGGCCGACGAGCTGGCGCAGAAGTTGTTGGACGCGTACCGGAGCCCCTGGTACCATGACTTGTAGCCTCGCAGCGCTTCATAGTATGCGGTCGGCACGTCCACGTTGTTGGCGCCTTCGGTCGTGCAGTCGTACGTGTACATGCACGAGTACGACGTGTTGTCGGCGATCATGCGGAAGTCCTCGGGCATTCCCGGTCCCAGCTGGATGGACGAGGAGATGGCGATGCCTCCCCCTTCCAGGATATCGATCTCCGGGGCTCCACGGCCTTGATTCGCGTTCATACCGGAGCCTGGGTCGTCGTCACAGGCGCTGATGCGCTGGTTCTGCGACTCGAAGACCGTCTCGTTGCACTCGTTGTACGAGAAGGGCCACATCCTGGACGTGGACGCGCTGAAGATGGCGCGGCCGAGGTTCCCCATCATCCAGATACCGGGCCACGTCGGGTAGTAGCCGATCGTGGTGGTCTGGACGCTCGCCTCGCCCGTGGCGATGTCCGGGTTCCCCGAGCCGGACGACACGGCGCCGGGGAGCTGCACGCGCACCTCGATCATGCCTCCTTGGAAGCAGAACTTGTTCCAGGACTGCACCATGCCCCCGCGGTAGTAGAAGGACACGTCCTGGTACCCTGGCGGCGTGATGTAGTCGTTCCAGACGGTCACGTTGATCTCGTCCTCCATGGCTTCGATGTAGAAGTAGCAGTTGTCGTCGTCGTCGCACTCGGTCGACGTCATGTTGTGCGAGTAGACCTCGAGCGCCGCGTTGACGCCGTCCGGCTTCTCGATCGACGTCCACATGTGGTCCTCGCCCGGCTCGAAGCTGCGGTTCGCCGTGTTGAACTCGTCGCTCATGGTCAGCTCCCACGTGTCTCCGCGCGACGACACGTACGTCTGGTGGTCGTCCGGCGTCGCAGGGTCCACCCACGGCAGGATGCCCGACTTGGTCGCGTACGACGTCTTGGCCGTCGTCTCTGCCGTCTTGCTCGCCAGGACCAGCGCGGCGCTGAGTGTCAGCGCCAGCGCGCGTGTCCGTCTGCTTGTAGCCCCCGCCATGCCTGCCTCCTTCCTGATACAATAGATCCGATCCGATCCGATCCGGTCACCTGTTTGCCTGTCTGTCTCCCTCGCTGTTCGAGCGCGCGCACAGCGAATCGAGCACGGCCTTGACGCGTGCAGCGAGCAGCGCTCCAACTAATGGCACGGCGCACAGATCCCGCGAGCACGGCGCGCTTCCTGCGCTATCGGCGGCGGTTCCCGAGCTGCTTCCGGCCCGATCAGGCGTCTTTCTCGAGGGATCCGGGGGGAAACTGCGACTGACTCGTGCTGCTGGCCTCGAGGTCTGTCGGGATAAGGACCACCGCCTCCAGGCGGTGCGGAGCCGATCGCTGGTTGTCACGTTGAGTCGGTCTGGCACTCCCCAACTCATGCGCTGCACTTGAGTTTTGTATGCAAACGGGGTCAGAGACGAGTGCTTGGTGATGCGCGCAGCTGAGAGGGACCTCCTCGAATTTGCATTGACGTTTAACATTATTTAGTGATGATTAATTTATGATGGAGGTGATATTGGACTGGTTGTTTGATAGACATCAACAATGTTACTTATGAAACCGAGAAAAAGAGGTTGGAGAGGATCTGGTTTGCCTATCAGTTTGCAGCCATCTTGCCTGTTTCTGTCTCCCAAAGTACGGTTTCGCGTGAGCGAGACGCACCTAGATTATGGGTGCGTCCTGAGATACTGACTTACAAACCGCAAGAGGTTTTTCGAAATGATTTCTCCAGTAAAGTCTGTGCGAACTTAGAGGACTGCGTTTATTTGCGGCAGTCTAGTGTAGACCACGAGACCACGAGACCACGAGACCACGAGACCACGAGACCACGAGACCACGAGACCACGAGACCACGTCAAGCACGCGGGTATCTTGAACACGCTCGACTCCACAACCGAGCACCGGCCACGCAGTTATTCATCGAAGGAGCCTCTTCAGACGTGACGACGGGGTGGACTGCTGGCCTGGCCGCCTTGCTTGGTAGGATGCCGCATTCGTCTTCGGATTCTTATCGGTCGGTGCCTGGCACGCCCTCCTCTCGAGGCGAGAGGAGGTCCCGATGGGTCTCTCATAGCGGACACCACTCATTGCCTGCGCGAACCCTCTGCTTGTTATTTTGGAGGTGGTCACGGGAGTACGAGTGGACACAAGGAGTGGAGCTGCTGCTGAACGTCTTCTGCATGCGGAATTTACGGCCGCCTGACTGGTACCGCAGCAGTCAAAGCTGCTGGCAGCACGGTCCTAGAGACTGCCAATGCGTAGCCATGAGGTTCTGTATCCCGCACTTGAGGCGCAGAATGTGATGCCGCTCGAAAACGGAGGAAAGCAATTGCGTGTGCACTCGGAGCGGGGGGAAGGGCGGCAACAACTCACACGAGACACGAGACTGCTCCTCGAGCGTGCCTTGATTGGCCAAGCTGATGCAAGATGTCGAATGAACCACCGGCATTTCAATGGTGCTTGGTGCGTTTGGCAGCAACATTGCGTGCGAAAAGATCTGCTGTGGTCCGCCCTTTGAAGATGAGCCATCTTCGATGCAGACACCGCATTCAGCGATAGCAGTCCCATTCGTTTTGAAGGTGAAGATTAGCGGTTTCACAAGAATAGTCGCATCGAATTACGCAATGTATTCGGTTTCGCAGTGAGGACGACACACCACATGATACAAGCGCCGTCTGAGTATCTCGAGCATTTAAATTGATCGTAAAAATAGTTTTCTCGGAGAGTCGTAGATCTTCGTAAATTACGTTTCGTTTCACTTATAAATGAATATTATCCGAAATTAATAACTGTTTTGTGTCATGCTCTGTGCCGTGACTTCACGTGGGACTCTTTCGTCGTCACCCAGCCGCGAGGACCAAGCAGTGCCCGCCACTGCCTTGGCAAGCCCCCTCCCCCCTCTTCCTCCTCCTTCCTGCGCATTCCCAAGGAAGAGCCGGCCTGCAGCACCTCCTGCGCCGCGCGCTCCCCGACGCCCGCGCCAGCCCCCTCTTCTCGCCATGCCGACGGACGCGCCGGAGCCCGAGACCGAGATGCTGCTGGACCGCGCGGTGCACCCTCGCGCCGAGTTCGAGGCTCCCGCGACCTGGACTGGCTGCCTCCTCGGCGTTGGCTACGTGCTCGTGCTCGTCACCAGCGCGTTCGTCAACGTGGCGCTACTCGGGTACCCACTGCTGCTCGCGCAGCACGTGCTGGGGCTTCGCGACGTGACCATGCGGCCTGCACTCCGCGTCCTCGAGAGCTGGTACTTCGGCATGCTCGCGGGGCTATTGGAGCTCGTGTGCGGCGTGCGCATCGCCTTGACTGCGGATGCGGACGACGCGCTGGGCATGGCGTCCATCCCTAGCGACGCCAAGGTGCTGCTCGTGTGCAACCACCGGTCCGAGGTCGACTGGTTCTTCTTCTGGGGCCTGGGCCTGCGCCTCGGCTGCCACGACCGCATCCGCGTCATGATGAAGGCCGTCATCCGCCACGCGCCGGGCGTCGGCTGGGCCATGGCCATCCTCAACTTCCCGTTCGTCAAGCGCAACTGGGCCACGGACGCCGCGCGCATCACGAACCTCATGAGCGACTACCGAGACTACTCGCCGGGTGTCTGGCTCGCCATGTTCCCCGAGGGCACGGCGCTGTTCGACAAGACGCTGCAGCAGAGCCACGAGTTCGCGAGCAGCAGGGGAGAGCCGCAGTGCCAGTACGTGCTGCACCCGCGCGTCAAGGGCTTCGAGCTGTGCGCCAAGGAGCTCGACCCGGACTTCATCGTCGACCTCACCATCGCATACCCAGAGCTAGTGCAGGGCGTTCGGCCGTCCCCGATCCGCTTCCTTCGCGGCCAGTACCCGACTCAAGTGGACATGCACGCGCGGCGGTACTCGCGCGCCGAGCTCGTCAAACACAAGGTCTCGATGGATCTCTGGTGCGTCTCGCCTTGGCTTCTCGCTGGTTGCTTTGGCTGTGGCAGAGTAACTTACTGGTGGGTTGTATGGGTCAACAGGCTCAAGCAGAGGTTCCTGGACAAGGAGGAGCTGCTGCAGAGCTACTACGAGCACGGCGCGTTCGTCGGCAAGACGCCCATCTGCGAGCAGACGCCGGTTGGGAAGCTCGTCGCCCCCGGGATCGTGTTCAACGCGCTGCTACTGGTCACGTCGGGCTTCCTGCTCGTCCGCTTCCCGTGGCCGACGCTCGCGTGGATGGCGCTGTGCTCGGCGCTGTCAGCCCAGCAGGCGCGCAGCTTCGGCAGGGGAGACAAGGAGCTCTAGGACGTGGGCATAAGTCCGGCGTTTTGCTATAGATGGAGCTAGCTCCCTCCCCCTTCCCCCGCTGTACACTAGGACACTAGGACACTAGGACGTGAGGACGGACGGATGTCACCGTTCAACCCTCTACAGTAGACAACACCGCCTACCTCTTCACTACCTCGCGCCACGCCACTTCTCCGAGTTGCGAGCGGGTGGCGCTGCATCGCCGGCACAGCGCAGACCCATCTCGATACACCGGCGCTGTACTTGGCTCTCGGACCGGCCGGCGAGTCTCCCGGCGATCATCTGCGGCGTGTCGCCTTGTTGGGCACGCATGACGCTCTCTTCAGCCTCGGTGAAGGCGCCTTGGTAGACGCCGGAGCCCTGAGGCTGGCGAGATCGTGACGCCGCCTTGCGGTAGGCCGGGCCTTCCGACGCGATCGGACGTCGAGCGTCCACAGACGAGAGGCCGCTGCTGGCGACTGCTGCCACGGCAAGAGCGAGCAGGAGACGGAGGCACATGGTCACTGTCTGGAGGTTTGTAGTGCTGTGAGCGAGAGGTGTGAGCTGAGCAGACGCCGACTAGAGCCGTGGCGGGCGGTTGGCGAACGGTTGCGGCGGCTGGCCACGTTGACACATTCAGATGGTGATTGATCTGGACGGCAAAGGTATCATTTGGAGGCCACGTCCGCGACCAGATCGTCGCCAGTACTGTAAGCTCGTGCTGAATGACGAGCCCGTGTGCACTCGACGCGGTCGACGGGCCAGAAGATCTCCAGACAGAGGTTGACCAGCAAGAAGGAGGCGGAGGATGGAGGATTGCGCAGGACTGGCTGAGTTCGGGCCGACGACACGCCCGGACTCAACCGTGGCACGTGAGGTGAGCTGGCCTGGCAGGCAGGATCCCGGACCACGTGGTGGTGTCTCTTTCGCGCCAAGCTACGACGAAGACTGCCAGCAAGGCACCTGCGCTACGCGGGAGTGATATGCTCCACGGCAACGCCACGTGGCTGCTCGACTACTTACGTCGACGAAGTTTGGGACAGCAGGCGAGAGTCTCGATCGAGCCTGGACTGGCAGCTCATTGCGTTGCGGAGATGCCCAGTCTTCTGGATGAGGGCGGAGCGCGAGACCCGAGGGCAGCACAGCACGGCCACGGAAAAATACGTGCAGCAGCAGCTCCAGTTGGTGCAATCGACATTGACACACGACGCAAGGCAACCCCGGGGCGTTCTGAAGCCACTGGTCCGAGCGGATGCCACGAACCGTGGGACGGCATATCATCTTCAAACGGCAGATGCGCACGGGAGTAATAATGTCCAATTTCACGAACCTGTTTAAATGATTGTCATTGTTTATATTATATTATTGTTGATACTGTTTTTACATAAGTGAAGTGTTGTATACCTTTTCAATTCACTCACATCCAAACTTAATCATCTCATGTGTTCCTTGATCAGGAGGTGAACGGTGAGCTGGACCCACGACTGCAAGTCCGAACTGGACGCCTCGTCCACACACGAATCATTCGAGTTCCTTCCAAATAGCATACCGATTCATCACCCACAATCCGGCCACACCTTACAAATTCGCTGTCAACCGCCAAGTTCGCAATCCCATCCAACAGCATACGCCGGAACGAGCAGCTCCACAGATCCAGCGCCAATTCGCCATGGCGACCCGCTGCCCTCAGGATGCGCCGCCCGTCCCCTGCGCGCCGCAATTGTTGGGGAAGGAGCGCGCGCAAACCCAAACGCGACGGCTAGAGCCTCAGAGGACTAGTCGCTGGCCAAGTGGGCGGGCGTAACGTCGGTCTTTACGGTCGCCAAGTGAGCCCTTCGCTTGATGCCTCAGCTGCTGCTCTGAGTCCGTCGACACCTTCATTACCAGACTAGACATGGCTTCGCCGACCAGGAGGAGCAGCGACTGCCCCGCCGACGTCTATGAGTCGGACCCAGACACCTCAAGCGAGTTCTTCGTGCACTCCAAGCGCGGCGGTCACTGTCACGCGCCGGAGCTGGCCGACTCGGCGCGCTCCTTCGGCTTTGGCTTCCAGCGCGAGTCGTCGGACGCGCTGCCGCAGCGGTTCGTGGCCGGCAAGCAGTTCTTCAACTACCACGCGTTCGGCAGTCTACGCGAGGGTCTGGAACCCGTCTCGCTGCTCTCCAAGAGCCACTTCGGTCTCGCAATGACGGCCGTCATGGCCGGCCTGTGCTTCACGTTCCTGCGCTACGGCTACCGTCCGCTGCTCGTCGCGTACCTGAGTCGGCACCACCCGTCGCAGTACATCGCGGCCAAGGGGTTGCTCGAGTGGCCCGGCGCCTTCTCCGTCTTCATCGGTCTCTTCCTGGACTGCCTGCCACTCCGCGGGTCAAGGAGGAAAGCGTACATCATGCTGGGCTGGTTCGTGAGCGTCATCGCGTTCTCAGGCATCGCCGTCACCAACCTCTTTGGTTCCAGCACGATCATCGTGTACGACGACGACACGGAGCTCGCGTACGTGCAGCAGGACAAGCAACACGACCGCTGGGTCACTGGCGTCCTGTATGTGGCGCTGAGTTTCATCGGATGCTTCGCGGTCCAGGTCGCCTGGGTCGCCGCCTCGGCCTTGATCATCGAGTACGCGCAGCGCGAGCCGCTGTACAAGCGCGGCCACATCGCGTCGCTCTTCCTGAGTCTGTACTACGGCGCCGCACTGGTCGTTCAAGGAGTAATCACGCAGCTGCTCTTCCCCACTGCGACCGACAGCAGCAGCGGCAGTGATACTAGTGCCGAGACGGCGCTGCAGTCAGCCATCTCACTGAGCGGGGGGGGCTTGATCCTCGCCATCATCGCGGCCGTGTCCTTGCCGTTCGTGCACTTCATGCTGGACGAAGACGACTCGCCCTCTCGGTCGGTCAAGTCCGAGTCCAACTCGGGAGATCAACCGCCTGCATCGCAGGGCTCGTCTTCCGTTGCTCCACCTGCTGCAGCGTCCAAGGTCCTCGCGGCAGGCGTGACCCAGCTGTGGCGCTTCTGCCAGCAGAAGGTCGTCTACCGCATCCTGCTCTTCCTCTTCGCCTACGTGATGCTCGTGGGCATCTACAACCAGAACGTGCGCGACGCGCTCGCTCGCTGGAGCGGCGTCTCGGCAGCCGACGCGCTCAACGTCGAGGTGGTTCGGAGTGGCTTCACGCTCATTGGCATCCTCCACGCCAAGATGTGGATGCTCAACATGGGCTGGAAGGTCGTCGGGTCGCTCGGCGTCGTGCTGTTCGTCGCCATCTTCCTCACCGAGACGCTGCCCATTGTCCTGGATGCCATCCGCGCCAAGTGGTTTTACACGCTCGCGGTCGGCGTGCTCGAGTGGCCCAAGAGCTGGCTCAAGCTCTACTCGATGATCACGCCGACCGAGATCGCGACTGTCGGCGCCGAGGGAGCCACGATCGGAATGGTGCTCTCCTTCTACGTCATCAGCATCGCGGCGGCGCGCACGGCGTCCCAGGGCATCAGCCTCATCACGGGCATCAACGTGACGATGGCCGACGTGGACGCCGACTCGCACGCCACGCGCATGGCCGTGCTCACCAACGGACTCGTCGTCTACGCCGTCAACCTGTGCGGCCTCGTGTCCATGCTGTGGCTGCCGCACTCGAAGCTCGACGCGCAGCAGCTGAGGGCCTTTGGCGGCTACAGCCGCGGCTGGGGGGCCGCCGTCGTCTCGCTCTTCCTGATACTGCTCGTCTTCGTGCTCGTCGTCAACGTCGCCAAGATGGTCTCCTCCCCGTGAGCCTGTTGCTATCTAATCAAGTAGACTATTATCCAACGACCAGACCCGCTTGCTCACTCGCGCTGGCGCTGCGCCTGCCTCCGTGCGAGCCGCAGCATCCGCTGCTGCGTCTCGGGGCTCAGCACCTGCGCCGCGATCTCTCTCTTGGCTTGTGCCGCGCGCTGCTCCGCCTCGAGCTGCTGCCTCTGCCCACGCTCCTTCTCGGCCTGCTGCGTTCGAATCGCGTGCAGTCCTCGCCGCTCGAGCTCTTGCTGCATAGTCTTGGCCCTCTCACGTCGCCGCTGCTCCTCGGCCTGCCGCTTCTCGCTCTCCGCAAACTGCTCGAGCTCGCGCTGCTTGTCAAGAGTGCGCGCGTGGGCCGCCTCTCGCCGCTGGTTCTGCCCCTGCACGCGCCGCGTGTAGTCTCTCTGACGTCGAAGCAGCTCCGGCCGGCTCGGCACCTCGTCGCGGTGTCCACTGGACCCTCGAGCCGGGCCCGGCGCCTTGCGGATGACGATGACGCTCGACTCCTCACCTCCACCGCTGTCGTCTTCGTCCAAGTCGCTCGATGCCTCATCCTGGAGCTCGATCGGGTCGAGCTCGCCCTGGTTCTCGCTGGTCTCCGCTTCGACCTGGAGGTCCGTTGATGTCGGCACTAGCCCCCGCCAGTAGGCGACGATCGACCGCAGAGCGTTGGCGCGGCGCAGCAGCTCGCCGAGCCGCCGGCGGACGTACCGCTTGCGGTACAGCGCGGCCATGAGGTCGCTCTCGGCGTCGTCGATGCCCATGGCGCGCCGCCACTGCGTCTCGATCAAAAGATTGTGGTTCACGCGGCTCAGCAGCTCGTGGTGCGCCAGTTCATGCCGCTCGCGCACGCTACGGAGGCCACGCAATACTCGACGGCACAGTTGACGCAGCCTCTTCCGTCGCTGGGCTCGCCGCTGTCTCGACGCGCGGAATGCCTTCTGGATGCGCAGCACGGCGCGCACGGCCACCAGCTGCCGGAAGACGCGGCGGCCTCGGTGGCCGCGGAAGGCGCGCTGGATCTGCCGCGCCTGCAAGTCGAAGAAGCGCGCGAACTTGGCGGCTAAGGCCTGCTGTAGCGCATGCAACTGCTGCGTCACGAACGCCAGCGGAGTCTCCTCGAGCGAGAACTGCGTCTGCGTCGCCGCCAGACGCGCCATCCGCTCGCTCAGGCGCTCCTGCATGGGTACGAAGCGAGTGTTCAGCGGACTGTCAGCCCTTGAAGAGTCAATGGCAGCCACGGAGCTCACCCTGGAGACGCGAAGCTGCTCCGTCGCGAGCTCGAGCGGCGACTTGGCGTAGTCTTCAGGCTGCGCGCCAGGCTTCCGGGACGATGGGGCGTGCTGCCGCTTGGTCGACCCGAGCGACGCCGTCGACGCACATGGAGCCGAGTTGACCAGCAGCTGCGCCGCCCGCGACGGACTCGTCCGACTCGTCAGAGGCGGCAGCTCGTCCTCATCACGTCCGTGACCAGATCCATCACCTTGACTAGCGCTAACCAACGCTCCGAGCCGCAACAACGGCAGCTTGGTCGCCGCCTGCATCGCCTCAACTGGATGGACACCGAGGTCGTTTGGTTGTAGTGGAGACGGCGAGAGCGGAGGTTTCACCATCCGACAATAGGATCACGATCACGCGCGACTTGTTCTCTTCAAGTTGAAGCGACTTGATACCCTTCTGCTTGCTGGTCGAGTCTTTCGTGACGCCCTTGTCTCTCTCTGACATGGCTCTGCTGCCGCTAGAGGCGATGCATTCAGCGCCTCGACTGTCCTCGCCGGCCTCCTCCTGCCATTCTCCAAGGCTCGCCAGTCATTCTCCTGGCCTTCGCCTTCCACCCTGCGCTGAACTCTGCCGGCCTGTCGACTCGCGAGCTGGTCCGCGATGAAAGACGCGCGCGGCTCTTGCTCTCGCTGGCTCGTACGCACTCGGAAAGAGCGCGCAGGACGAAAGAAGGAGCGCAGGACGAAAGAAGGAGCGGTCCGCCGTGAAACGGGCGACGGATCAGGAAGCGCGGGGGAACCTTTCTTCCGCCTTCCGCTTTCCGCCTGTGCCTTTTGTGCAGTGTCGTCGCGATCCAGAGACCAGGGTCCCTGACGTTAGCTCAGCCGGCTTGGGGTTGAGAGCGAGGACGACGAGAGCGAGGACGACGAGAGCGAGGCGCAGGGCGACACAATCACTTCGCATGCCTCGGCGCTAGAGCCCTCCATTTCGACATCCCAACTCGAGCACAGTGCCTTCAACGCCGCCATGCAGCAGGAGCGATCGATCGGCGGCCATCACCGGCTGAGACTCATACTATCGGCGGTGGTCATGATGCTGGGCATTGCTGCAGGGGACAAGGAGTACCCGGTCAAGTCTGGCATCCGTCCGTGGGTCGACCCTGCTACTCCGAGCGACCGGCGGACGTACACACCGTCGAGGGGCGGGAGAGACTGGGAGCTCGTCATGAGCGACGAGTTCAACATGCCGAACCGCAGCTTCCGACCCGGTGACGACCACTTGTGGACGTCACTGGAGCAGCCCGACGGCGTCAACGGCGCGCTCGAGCTGTACTCGCACAACATGACGTCCACGGCGTGCGATGACGACGGCACGTGCTATTTGTACATCAAGGTCGTGGACGAGGTGACCAACGTGAGTGTCTACAACGCCTTCAAGCGGCCGCCGACGTACGAGAAGACGAGCTTCTTCTACCGCGCGGCCATGCTGCAGTCCTGGAACAAGTTCTGCTTCCAGGGCGGCATGCTCGAGGCGCGCGCGCAGCTCCCCGGGATCACGGACCGAGCGTCCGGCAACCCGGACGTCATCTCCGGGGACCCGTCGGTACCGGTCGAGAGCAAGCAGTTCTACCCGACGTGGCCGGGGATCTGGATGCTGGGGAACCTGGGCCGCGCCATCTTCAGCGCGTCCACGTCGCGCATGTGGCCGTACTCGTACGACCGGTGCGAGCCAGAGCTGCTGGACCCGAGCAACCAGCGCATCAGCGCGTGCGAAGACAACCCGGGCTTCGGGCTCAACCCGAACCAGGGGCGTGGCGCGCCAGAGATCGACCTGCTCGAAGGCGGAGGCGACGCCATCTCGAGTTCGCTGCAGATCGCGCCGGGCATGCCGACCAACTTCCGCTTGTTCCCAGCGGACGACGAAGGGGTCGATGAGGAGAACCCGTGGTGCGTCTACGCTTACGACTGCGAGACACCCGGCGCCAACTACGTGGACGTGCCGACGGCGTACTATGAGGAGCTGCGAGGGCACAAGTCGTGGTACCAGGGCTTGCGGTACGCGGCCAATAACCTGTGCTCCTCGTCTGCAGAGCTGGTCCAGACCTATGAGCCGGTCGCACAGTCGCTCAAGACGGGCATTCAGGACAACGCCTGCAGCGTGACGACGTGCCCAGCGTCGCTAGACGTCAACAGCGATCTTGGCCCCATTGACAGCGACATTCTGGGTGAGGACGCGAGCGGAGACCGGCCTCGGTGGGGCATCAACGCCAACGGCACGTGCTTCCCCTTCATGAACTCGTACATGGGGGCCTACCTGTGCGACCCGGACAACTCGGACGGTCGGTGCCTCGAGCCGCGCAACTCGAGCACGCCCAAGAGCAACGTCATGGAGCCGTTCAACTACCAGATGGACGCCATCTCGGCCAACTGGCCGATCCACGTCGGCGGGTACACGGACTACCTGGTGTACCAGGTCGAGTGGGTGACGGGCGAGGACGGCTACGTGCGGTGGATGCTGGACGGCAGCGTCATCTTCGAGGTGACGGCTGCGAGCATCATGGACGTGCCGCAGGACTCGAACAGCTCCAACCCGGTCAAGACGATGATCGAGGAGCCCATGTCCATCATCCTCAACGTCGCGCTCTCTCGGTCCTGGGGCGTATCGCCTCCAAACCCTGGACATCCATGCCGCGGCGACGGCCTCAACAACGAGACGAACCGCATCTGCGACTCGTTCCCCATGTACATGAAGCTCGACTACGTCCGCGTGTACCAGGACCCGGAGCCGGACTCGGCTACTGGCGGCTACATGCAGGTCGGCTGTGATCCGGCGAGCCACCCGACTCGCGGATGGATCGAGGGACACCTGGACGAGTACCAGAACGACGCCAACCCGGTCGTTGCCGTCGCTGGCAAGGGCTTCTGCACCGTCGACGAGGACTGTACAGTCGGCAAGCACGGCGGAGCGACCATGGCGTCCAGCAGGATCATCACGGGCAAGTGCTCCAGCGGGCGGTGCGAGTGCTCGTACCCAGCGTCATGGGGCGGTCCACGCTGCACGACTGCGCTTGGGAACTCCATGGCGTCAGGGACAGCGAGTCCGCTGAAGGAGACCGCGTTCGGTCCGTCCATGACGCTGACACTCGTAGTCGCGGCGATTAACGTCGGGCTCTCGATCTGGGCCGCACACGCGTCCTCCATGAAGGCGAGGCACCGGCAAGAGGCCGCGACCGCCGAGCTCAAGAAGAAAAAGTCGGGCGGCTTTGACAGCAGCAGCACAAGCGTCAACAGCGCGACGACCGCAGGCGACAGGAGCGAGCCATCCTTCTGCGAGTCGGCCACGAGAGATCGAGGCAGCAGCCTCACCGTGTTCTTCGTCTAAGCGGAGGGTGCTCGTACCTGTTGAGACTTGCAAGATGTAGCCATCTCAACGGATTTTTGAAGGAAAAATCAGACTGAATAGATTTCCTGCAATGTGATTTGTCAAAATTAATCTTCCAATGATTTCATTGGTTGAAATGGAGAATCATGGCGGACGCACAGCAAAACCCAGCAGCTGGAATTTGTCACACAAGGTTCTCGTTCGCAGCTCCGACATGAATCCGACCAAGAACAATGGCGTGTGGGTGGCGGTCGGTGTCAGCGACCCCAACAGACCACCCAGCTCATGCTGCTCCCCCGAGCGCGGCAGCGTGCTCGATCGAAATGATCAAAACTGTAAAAGCGAGTCCAATCTTCAGGATCAGGCGGTGAGGATCCACCTTACAAACATCAAGTACTATTTTGCTCGCCCATCCCCCTTTTAGTCGCCACCAAGAGAGCCAGACAGCCTCTCGCTGTCTGAAGTCCGGACAGCGGGAAAGGGTTATGTTGCGCACACGAGCCATCTGTTTCCCGCTAGGGTTCCTCCCGACAGAAGGCAGAGAGAGAGCGTGGGGTGGTGTCGTCGCCTGTCCAAACAAGAAGAAAAGCCAACACAGACAGACCTACACACCCGCCGATTTCCTCACTTCGGACAGCGCGACGAGAAGCCCCAAGCACGGCGATCCAGGCGACTGCGCGCGTTCTCTACGAGCCTCTAGCGGCCGATCTCTCCACGTCCACGGCGTCTCTCTCCGCACAGGTTGTTCGGCGCGCGATGGGCGTCCGAACGGTGCGTCTCGCGGCCGCAGCTGTGCTCTGCTGCTGCCTGTCGAATGGCGCGGCGGCGGCGGTGTCCAAGCAGTACGAGACCAAGTCGGGTCTGAAGCAGTGGGTGGACCCGGCGACGCCCGAGGACCGGCAGATGTACGTGTCGTCGCGCGGCCGCACGTGGGAGCTCGTCATGAGCGACGAGTTCAACACGCCGAACCGCAGCTTCCGACCCGGTGACGACCACATGTGGACGTCGCTCGAAAAGCCCGACGGCGTCAACGGCGCACTCGAGCTGTACTCGCACAACATGACGTCCACAGCGTGCGACGACGACGGCACGTGCTACAACTACATCAAGGTCGTGGACGAGGTCAACACCATCCGCGTGTACAACGCGTACCTGAACCCGCCCGACTACGAGGACGTGTCCTTCTTCTACCGCGCGGCCATGATCCAGTCCTGGAACAAGTTCTGCTTCCAGGGCGGCATGCTCGAGGTCAGCGCGCAGCTCCCCGGCGCCATGTCGGCCGAGTCGGGCAACCCGGACGTCGCGCTCGGCAAGTCGGCGCCAGTGTCCGCCAAGCAGTTCTACCCGACGTGGCCGGGCATCTGGCTGCTCGGCAACCTCGGCCGCGCCATCTTCAGCGCGTCCACGTCGCGCATGTGGCCTTTCTCGTACGATAAGTGCGAGCCGGACATCTTCGACCCGGACAACCAGCGCATCAGCGCGTGCGAGGACAACCCGGGGTACGGACTGAACCCGAACCAAGGCCGCGGCGCGCCGGAGATCGACCTGCTCGAAGGCGGCGGCTCGCACATCTCGAGCTCGCTGCAGATCGCGCCGGGCATGCCGACCACTTTCCGCTTGTTCCCGGCGGACGCCGATGGAGTTGACGTCACCAACCCGTACTGCGTGTACACGTACGACTGCGAGACGCCCGGCGCCAACTACATTGACGTGCCGACGGCGTACTACGAGCAGAAGCGCAGACACAAGTCGTGGTACCAGGGCCTGCGGTATGCGGCCAACAACTTCTGCCAGACGGACGCGTCGCTCGTGCAGGACTTCAAGACGGTCAAGGCGTCGGTCGAGGCCGGCGTCGTGGACAACACGTGCACGGTGGCGACGTGCCCGGCCTCGGGCGACGTCAACGGCTTGTTCGACTACATCGACGGCGACGAGACCAAGGGGTACTGGAACGTCAATACGAACGGCACGTGCTACCCGGCCATGAACTCGTACATGGGGGCCTACCTATGCGACCCGGACAACATGAACCTGAACTGCGTCGCGCCGCGCAACGCGAGCACGCCCAAGACGGAGACGATGCCGCCGTTCAACTACCAGATGGACGCCATCTCGTCCAACTGGCCGATCCACGTCGGCGGGTACCTGGACTACCTCGTGTACCAGATCGAGTGGGTGACGGGCAAGGACGGCTACGTGCGGTGGATGCTGGACGGTCACGTCATCTTCGAGGTCACGACGGACGCGTTCGAGAACGTGCCGCAGGACTCGAACAGCTCCAACCCGGTCAAGGTGATGCTGGAGGAGCCCATGTACGTCATCTTCAACGTGGCGCTGTCGCGGTCGTGGGGCACGACGCCGCCCAACCCGGGCCAGGAGTGCCGCGGCGACGGACTGAACGACGAGACGAACCGCATCTGCGACTCGTTCCCCATGTACATGAAGGTGGACTACATCCGGCTGTACCAGGACATGAACGAGGACGGCTCGCTGCCGGACGACCAGTACATGCAGGTGGGCTGCGACCCGGCGAGCCACCCGACCAAGGGCTGGATCGAGGGCCACATCACCGAGTTCGTGGACGCCGACAACCCGATGGAGACGGTCTCGGGCATGGCCTTTTGCGACACGGACGACGACTGCACGCTCGGCTCGACGGTCTCGAAGAGCTCGAACAGCAAGCTGGTGACGGGCAAGTGCGTCAAGAAGCGCTGCTCGTGCTCGCACCCAACGTCGTGGGGCGGTCCGCGCTGCACGACGGCGCTGTCCGAGTCGGAGGAGTCCGGCAGCCTGGCGACGCGCGTGTACGGCCCGCCGATGGAGCTGTCGCTGGGCATCGCGGGCGTCACGGTGCTCTGCTCCTTCATCGCCGTGTACGCGTCGGTCAAGACGCTCCAGAAGGAGGCCGCGAACATCGCCAAGGCCGGCGCGGCCGCCAAGGCCGCGCAGCTGTCGCCAAACTCGCTGAGCGAGTCGTACGCGCGCCAGCCCAAGGACAACTACAGCCAGAACTTCGTCTGAGCCGACCGCGCGCGTGTGATTAGATGGCTGTGAGTGGTGTGTGTGCACATGCATGGATGCAGGCGGGCAGCCAGCAGCAAGCAGCTCCCGCCTGGACAATATTAAGGACATGCTCGAGCTGCGCAAGCACTTGGCTAGTGACGATGAGATCTCCAGGCTCCAGCACAGCTGAGCAGAGCTTGCCGCCGTCCTAAAGGACAACTTTTTGCCAAGAATAGCGAGCAGGCTCCTGTCAGTTGGTTGCCACCGAGATCTCGGCATGCAGTGGCGCTCATGGCGGGCATCAAGCCGTTCGTGCAGCAGGCCGTGCGCGCGCTCGAGCACCCGCAGCTGCAGCTCCTGTCCGAGGCGCTGCGCGTGGACCTGCGCGGCTGCGACGAGCGCGCGGACGTCGAGCGCGTGCTAACCGGTCTGCTGTGTCTGGACCAGGACTCGTCGCTCGGCGTCTTTCTGTCCTGGTGGCTGAGCCTCAACCAGCAGTCGTCGAGCGCGCGCAAACCCTTCCAGACGACCTTCGTGCCTGCCATCTCGAGTCCCAGACATGGCGGCAACCAGCGCGTAGCTGAAGCTGTTGATCGCTCGAGTCCGCCGGTGGAAGAGCGTGTGCCGGAGCACCATCTAGACGACGAGATCCGCGAGCGATTGGGCGAGCTGGAGGTCCTGGAGAGAGACTTCAAGGTGGCCGAGCGCGGAGTTCACACGGGCTCTCCGTCGTTCGACAAGCTCAAGCTGTTCCTCGTGGCGTTGGCGCAGCTGCGGCTCAAAGAGGAGGAGACGCGGCGCTTCTTGCTGCGGCAGGCCAAGCTGCTGCGTGAACAGCACGACGACATGCAGCGCGAGACGCTGCACACTCGCGGCCAGCTCGACTTCTTCGTCTCAGGCTTCACGAACCTCCGCTGGCGGCACGACGCGTTGCTGGACAAGGCGGCGCGACTAGCGGCCGAGAACGAGAGCGCTCACTCGCTGTTTGTCGAGATGAGCGCCGAGGACGCGCACTTTGCGCTGCTCGCGAGCAACACGCTGCAGAAGCAGCTCGTCGACATGCAGGAGCTGCGAGGCCAGGTGAAGGGGCGGGACGAGCGGCTTGTGAGGATGAAGAGCAAGCAGGACGAGCTGCTGCAGACCATCAGCGGGTTGAAGCAGCAGCACGGAGACGCCAAGAAGGACGCGCACTGCTTCAAGCAGCAGCTGCGCGTGTGCAAGGCGAGGATGAGAGTGATGGAGCAGGGTGACAGGGACGCCAGGTTGCTGAGAAAGCAGGCGAGCGAGCTAAGGCAGAGCGTGACGACACTGCTGTCCGTGCACCTGAAGGACGCGGTCCAAAGAGACATCAAGTCGGCCAAGCAGACGCTGAGCAAGGAGGCGATGCGGCTGATCCAGCGACTCACAGCAGTCAGTGATGGTGATGCTGTCGAGGTCAGACTGGCTGAAGAGTCCGGGGAGAACGAGTGCGTCAATGATCAGGAGAGAACGCCGACATCGTCGAGGAAGCGGCCGCTGATGACTGGCGCGACTGACAACGTGGGTGGCCGAGGACACAAGACGTCGCTTACAGGGCGGAAGACTCTGCGCGACGTGGATGAAGTCGTCAAGGGCGTCTTGCTCGTCGGAGGAGCGAGCGGTGAAGCGGAGCAGTGCGCCAAGATGCTGGCGGACAAGCTCAAGTACCTGCCTGTTGACGTGGCCGCAGCGCTCGAGGCGATCCACAAGGATCAGACTGAGAGCATCACGGCTACAAGCGCCACTAGCGAACTGACAGCAGTTGCGTCCCCTAGGACGGATACTGTGGACTCATCGACCTTGGCTATCGCGCGGTACGCGACGCAACTGAGTGCGTTCGTTCGCTTGCAGCTGTCGCTCGAGCAGAAGCGCGCGTTCGTGCTCTTCAATTGGTCGTTCTCGGGCTCGGACGTCGACTGGCTCAAAGCTGCGGGGCTCCCGGTCGACAGTGTCTTGGACCTGCAGGTGGCGACTGCTGCCCCGCCTCCATCTCGGCAGGTCCAGACGCCGTTAACAGCGTCGTCGCCAGCTTCACCGACTGCAAGGGCGACGGGGGCGTTGCCAGCAGCATCTCCACCGTCTCGAGGCAAGCCAGCAGTGACAACACCGGCTGTGAGCGGGACGACAAAGACGTCTCCATCCAAGTCGCCAAGCAAACCAACAACGTCGCCATCAGTCAAACCAAGCGCAACGGCGGCAAGTACGACAGCAGCAGCCAAGCAGCAGTCTCAGTCGAAAGACGTATCCCCATCCAAGTCTCCAGCCAAGTCACCAGTCAACTCACCGGCCAAGGCGACAGCCCAACCGCCAGCCAAACCGCCTGCCAAGGTACCAGCCAAGTCGCCTGCCAAGTCGCCAGCAAAACCACCAGCCAAGTCACCTACCAAGTCGCCGGCAAAGTCGCCAAGCCGGTCGACTGCTTCTCCATCCAAGAATCTCGATGCGAAGCCCACGGGAACGTCTCCGACGCGTCCACCGACAACCTCAAAAGCGCCGTCAACACCTTCCAAGCCCGCCACTTCAAGCCGCCAGACGGCTACTCCGACTGGCTCGTCATCGCATCCTCTTCACCAACAGCAGCCGAAGCGGCCAACTGACCACCGCGCCGCCTTCCGCTCGCAACTGCAGGTCTTTCAGTCGATCGGACCGACAGAGTTCGCCGAGGACCGGTTTGCGGCGGTCGTGTCTGCGCTCGAGCGAGAGAAGACCCGCCGCCTTGTGCCGGTGATCAAGTGGGACGAGGAGGCGCAGCGGACGCAGGAGCAGCTCGCCATGTTCGGCGAGGAGGTCCTCGCGCTCCTCACCATGGAGCAAGAGAACCGCAAGCCGGCCGCCAAGAAGACGCTCGGCGGCAGCTCCACCCCGGCCCCCACGGGTTCAAGCGCGGCCAGCAGTAGAGGTGCGAGTCGCGGGAGTTCACGGGCGACAAGTCCAGCCAAGGAGAAGAAGCCCGCTGCGGCTGTGAGAGGGGGACGGAGCCCCACTGCGAGCGACAAGAAGTCCGTGGCGAGTGCGGCGGCCAAGTCCCGAGGAAGAAGAGCGAGCGAGATGACGGACAAGAGCCCGGCGAAGCCAGCGGCAAGGCGTCTGACCCAGCAGGCCAGTGCGCCGTCGCCTGCGAAGGTCGGGAAGGCGGCTCGCTAACTTGTCCTCGTTGAAGTGGATATGAACGACACAGAAATACGAAATTGTAAAAACATCTCCTTGTTTTATTATTTTGTAACATCAGAGTCGTAACTTCGTCCCAACAATCGACCATCATGGACGCGCCGACCTGCCCAACTTCCACGCCGCCCGCCCCTGCTCCTGACCCTGCCCCTGCTCCTTCCACAGCAGCTGCTGGTTCGCCTGGTGACAGTGGTGGCGCACCGACAATCGTGCAGCTCCCCGCCCGCGCGGACAAGCGACCGACGCAGCCCGAGCCGCTGCCGTCACTTCCTTCGTCGATCGACCGCCGCGTATTCGACGAGCTGCCGCTGGAGATTCAGTGCGAGATCTTGACAGAGCAGGCGCAGCAGCACACCATAAGCCAGGTGGATACCTCCCGTACCTCCTCACGGTCCTCGTCCGGTGAGGGCGAGGGCGAGACGACGCTGCGTGGGCATCATCCCGCCAGCAGAAACGACATTGACGAGTACGACGAGCTTTCTCTTCGGGGGCGAGTGAGCGAGCAGGACGCGGGCTGGGCGTGCCGCGTGTGCACGTTCGTCAACCATCCGGAGCTGGACGAGTGCGAGGTCTGCGAGACGTTGCGCGTGGACGACGACGCGTCGTTCGATGAGCAGCGGCGCGGGCTCGAGCAGCCATCGAGCGGCGGCTCGTGCGCTGTGACGTCGCCCGTCTCGCGCTCGCTGCGCCGCATCCGCCTGCCGGCGACGCCTGCGGCCACTGCGCTGACCAACAGCAGCGAGCCGACGGCGGACGACCTGCTGATCGCCGCCACGTCCAAGCTCCACCAGCTGCAGCAGTCGGCGTCCAAGGGTCTGGTGAGCGCCAAGGACGCGCTGCTGGGAGCGAGCCGAGATAGTAGCCCGAGGGGGTCATGGCGGCCGCGTAGTGGCTCAGCAGACAGCAGCGACGGCAGGTCACGTGCGGTGATGGCGCTGCCGTCCACCCAGGCGGCGCTCGAGCTCGCGGTGCTCCAGTGCGACTTGAACCAGAAGTGCGAGCCGGGCAGCGAGCTGTTCGAGCGCGGGCTCCAGCAGCTGTGGCACGCCGTGTACTCGGATCGAGAGGACCCTCGTCCATTTACGCGCCAAGGCGACGGGTGGATCGACATGGGCTTCCAGCGAGCCAACCCGGAGACGGACTTCCGCGGCGGCGGCATGCTGGCGCTCAAGTGCCTGCTGTACGCGTTCGAGGCGCACCCGCGCGAAATGCACGCGATCGTGGCGGCGCAGCAGCCGCCCAAGGCTGGCGCGGCCAAGAAGTGGTACCCCGTGTGCGTCGCCGGCATCAATGTGACGTGCATGATCGCGGGCCTGCTCAAGCTCGGCAACGGCAAGTACGAGGACACGCCCGAGACGTTCTGGCCGCTGTTCGAGGAACCCGCCGCCTTCTATCAGCTCTTCTTCCACGGTACCGCTCGCCGTCTCCTTCCTCAGTGGTTGTTGTGGGAAGATGGCTCGCTAACTAGCGCCTATGCAACAGCATTCGTGAAGATGGACGCGACGTGGCGCCGCATGAACGCGTCGTACATGGAGTTTGGCGGTACGTCTCCCGTCTCCATCCCCGTTATGTTACGCCGCCTAACACGTTCGTCTCGTGCTGATGGCGACTCGCCAGTGGTGCTCAAGGCGACGCGGCAGATGGTGGCGCACATGCTGGCGCAGACGCCGCGGTCGCTGGACGAGCTGCGCGCGGCCGCGGACCGGACCTTCGTCGACGGCTTCGTCGTGTGCCTCTCCTCGCGCTTCCTCGACGACTCGGAGCACGGCGAGTGCCCCGACCCGTACAACGCGCTCGAGGACGAGACGGAGATCATCCTGACGGCCACGCGCGCCACAGCCAGGAGCAAAGGCCGAGCAGAAGCGGCGTCCGGGGGTGGTTGGCCGCTGCGATAGACGAGCAGTTGCTCTCCACTACATATCGCACATTGCATCACTCATCGCTTCGGTGGCTGCCTACAAGCCGAACTTGAGGCAGCCGCTCTCCTTGTGGTGGTCGCCGCACTGGACGCGGCAGAAGCGGGAGCCGCAGCGCCGGCACGCGTACGCCGCGAAGAAGCCGCAGACGACGCAGAACTTGCGCGGAGGCAGGGACGACGGACCAGCCGCCACCGACAGGTAGTTCGGCGCGCTGGCTCCTCCCCCATGGCTCACTGCCTCACGATCGCCACCAAACTGTTCGCACATACGGAGGTCTGTCAGTCACAGTGGAGATGCACCGGGACGATAGCAGAGCGGTCGGTCGGCCACCTCCTCGAACACGAGCTGCGCGAGGCTCTTGACCTTGAACCGCTTGCTCTTGGGCGCCGAGAAACCCGACGCGGCGCGCCGACGGCCCTTGGGAGCCTTCTTGTCGCCCGCAAGCGCCTGCGATAGGTCGTCATCATCCACGTACAGCTCGTCGCCGGCCGCGTCCAGGTCCGGCTCGTCCTCCGCGCCGTAGTTGTCGGCTTCCAGCGCCTCGATACGGGCGTTGCGCACCAGCATCCGTGTGTCCTCGTCTACGAACTTCATCGCCGCGCTCAGCTTGACCGCGCGGCCTGCAGTTCGTATTCGTTGGGTCAACATTGGGCGTTCCAGAGCCTGTAGCACGGCGCCGGAGCCACGGAGAACGCACCGGATACGCGCTTGTCGCCCGACTTCTTCTTGCCCGCGGTCCCATGCTTGCCACGCCGCGAGTCAGCCGCTGCGAGCGCTGCCGCGGTCGCCCGAACCGTCTCATTCCAGCGCTTCTTGCCGTCGTACGACTTGCCCATTTTCGTTCAGTGCAAGTCGTATTGTGTCTTTCTGTTGTTTTGGCTGATCATACCAGACAACGTACCTTTTTCCAAGGGACAAAACACGGCCACACCTAAAGATAGGAGAGCACTCCCTATGATTTGAGTAATGTTTAGCTCTGACTATCCAATCATATCGCTTGGTTTCGCTCTGACAGCCACTGGTTGGGAAGACTTTGAAAGGAGGAAGTCAACCCTGTCGAACGAGAGCAACTAAGAATTGGCAAGAAGTTCTCTGCCATTCAGACTTTGGAAAGGAAGTGATCGAAGCGCATTGCATGACTTTTTCTGTGGATATTAGATGGAGAGTGATTGTGC